>JAYMTB010000283.1:0-15841 GCA_036897585.1 Francoa sonchifolia | reverse complement strand
TTCTGAATGAGGGAAAGAAATGGACAGACATGATTTTGGAGCAGAATGCAACAGGTGAAGATGCATTGAGGGGGTGGCTAGTTGCTGCATACGCTGCAAACATGGGGCGTGCCGGTGCACTGCAAGAGGCGTATGAGACAATGAATGCTGTATTTTCTCCATTTCTATCTCAACTACAGGCCAAAGGATGGCATACAGATCGTTTTCTTGATGGAACAGGAAGCCGATTTGCACTTTAGAACTATGCAGTTTGAGAAAATAATTTATTACTTCAATTGAAATAATTATGCGAAGAATAGTGTAGGAAGTTGGTAGAAAATAACGGAAAGAATAAAAAGAAGACTAGTACATTCAAACTTGGGATTTTGAGGTCATGTTCAGGAAAGTGTTCTCAACTGTTTCTAGGGGTGTCAAGGCCCGGACCCGTGAATCCAAATTGTGCCTTGGGCTATGACAAGGACGGAGGTTAGTACTTATGTGCAAGATAGAGATGTGAATGTCTTAATTAAGAAAAATAAAAGGAATATCTCAAAAAGAAATTAATCTCGAAAACTAGACAAACAATTACACCAAAAAGATATTCAAACAAACATTGAGAAAACCATTTGTTCGGCCAATGCTTTTTGGGATAGAAAAAAGGTGTGTATGAAAATGATTTTGAAAAAGTACCTACCAAAGCTAGGTCAATCCAAATGAATCAAGAAGTAGAAAATTTTAAATCAAGTTACGAATTGATTGCAAATCTGCTAAAAACGATTTTACAAAAAGATGTTCTAAACATTGCATCAAAAGTAATTTTGGCACGATGGCAAGCAATTTTAAGCATATTTGACAAGATATGGACCAAAATCAACCAAAGGTAAACAGTAGTCCAACCCCAATCCAAGATATCTTATTCCCAAAACCTACTCTCCCGAGGAAGAGGAGTCTAATACTCCCAAAATTCAATACCAGTCTTCTAGTGACCACATTCAAAAGGAAAAAAATGTTTCAGTTCCAGATAGAATCTCTAACAAAGACCCCAGAAGTGGCTCTTGTCAGATTCTACGTCTCAAAATTTTGGAACAGTTACAAAAGCTGCAATTTAAAAAATTCGAGAGATTGAATTTTCAAAATCTCTCAATTCAACCGGTAAAGAGGTGGTCGCTTCTCAAAAGTTTCAAACCAAATCAAAAATATTTTTCAAAACAAAATGTTTAAAATATTTTGCTCTTTGAGAATGGATTTTACAGCGAAGATCCAAAAAATGGTATTCAAAAATTTTTTCCAAAATGATGGCATTTTAAGCCATGGAAAAAAAAAATTTAATTGGCATTGAACATTAAAGTTCTCATTTTTAAATCGGAAAGATTCCTTTATTTTAGGATGATCCCCAA
Organism: Francoa sonchifolia; assembly: GCA_036897585.1. Lineage (NCBI taxonomy): Eukaryota > Viridiplantae > Streptophyta > Magnoliopsida > Geraniales > Francoaceae > Francoa > Francoa sonchifolia. Next base: position 14,465 of record JAYMTB010000283.1, on the reverse strand, counting down.
ATTTTTTAGCTCTTAATTATTCTGCTATTTTTTTTTACTATGTTTACTTTTTCAAGTTTACATTTTACTTTAATCTTGATTGTCTCACTTCCGTTTGACATAGGTTACCGCTGAGCAGATGGAGGCATACAGGATGAAGAAAATTCTCCACGACGATCCTATGAAATACCTTCTACTACATTGACTGTAACATGGGTCCTGTCCTAACATGATTTTTAGGTGTGGATTTGAACAGTGTGCTGGATTTGATGGCGTTGGTAGGTTGTATGTGTCATCCAAATTATCATCTTGGCATACATTATCAAACAAAAATGTTACATAGAAAGTGATATTAAACAACCTACAATCATATTACAGGAATGAGATGACATAGATGTAGTATGTGTCATCTGTGGTCTGACTCTGGCATAGATTGAACTAACATCTCCTGATGCTCCATTTCCGCCCTGAATCTTGCAATGAACTCCTCCGCCCTTTCATCTATTCCGGCCATCTGAGGTGATGCCAATACCAATGATTCCCATACATGATCGTCGCCACCACAAGTCTTTTTGATTTCCTTCTCACCACTACTACTACTACTACTTCCCTTGCTTGTTCCACCCGTTTCTTGGAATAGCTTGTCAATGTACACAGGTGCCGGTGCTTTCTGCAGATGCAACCCAAATCGGAAAGCGTGGGATCCTTTGCCAGATCTTTTTTTACGCTTTGTAAAAGCAGTCAAGTGCTGTTGGCGGTGTTTGGCTTTGTTAATGGATTTGGATGTGTGAAATATGCGAAGTTTGGTTTGTAATTTAAATGTGAACCTCTTCCATGCTTTTCCGGCTGGCCGAAGTGGGAATTTCAGACTCAGACAAGACATGTTGTGTGAGAATTGGGTGTTGGCGGTGCAGTACCAAAAACAAGGGGGTATTTATATGAACTAGTAAGTGGGTATTGCTAGATTCCTTTTCTTCGCTTGCTTCTTAAGCTACACGTTTTGACCCTATCAATTAATTTAGCTCTTTTCTTACTAACTACGCGTTAAAGATTAATGACTTTTGTGTTATTTAATCTTCCCAACTTGGGGTTATTCTTCATCCAACTTGTATAAAGATTCGATGTTGCATTAAGAGAAATCTATGGTTGCGTAGAGAATGAAAGGAAAATAAATGTGTCTGTAAAGTGTTACACTTAATTTCATCTAGAGGTGGTACTATTAGTTACATATGACCTCGTGAGAGGTATATATATAGTATTCCCATGAGTATCTAATACGTGTACAAAGTTATATAGAAATAAAAAACTATACATGTACATCTAAGTACATGAAGATCACAATTCATCAATAACTAACTATATATTGAACATAATATGTACCTAGGATTTTAACCAATATTCAGTTTTTATTCCATTTTTTTAATTTAGAATTTATTTAAACTATTATCTATTTTAGATTTAAAATCTATCTCTTTGTAGTCTAATATATCCAATTTTTTTTAATGGTCATCTTCATTTAGTATATATATATTTTTTATTAATCTACCGGTGGTAACTGTTGATATATATATACATATATATATATATATTGGACTCAAGATTAAACTTTTGGATCAATTAATAATTCAACATAACATCATAATAAAATGTTGGTCACGGGGTTGGTATTCTAGTGATCAAGCTCATGGGTTGGTGAATTCCAGTTATGTCAACCATAGAATAATTAAAAGGCAAAAACAAGGTGTCTCTTGTGAAGTTAATCATCACTCAGATAATATAATGCTGATTACATGTTATGGAAGACATCACACATTTGAACCAAGTGGGCAGGATTCTCAAGTCCAAGTTTCCAATTAGTTTGTGTGATTAAGAAAAAAAGCCCTTTTGGACGAAATCAAAGATGATATCCCACGATCAAGACAATTGGCCCCGTGTTAGGATTACATAAGAAGATGAATAAAAATACATTTCATAGTGCAGTAAATTGGGGAAGACAAGCCAAGTCTCTCGTGCAATGAGATTCATGAAAAGGCTTCAATGCAGATACTAATTGCTTAGTATATAACATATAATACAAACTGTAAAAGAGAGAAGGTACCCAACACATCAATACTAAGATATAAAGAGGTTTCAACTGCGCAGTGTGAACCAATTTTATTGCACATTCTACGTAATAGACAAACTACATGCCTAACAAGGAAAAGGGCTACATAACTAACACTCAAATTACATTAAGATTGTGCACAACTGAACTGAGCTATATTCACAAAGAAACCTGTTAATACTGTAAGCTGCAGTTGACTTCTCATGCCTCTCGATATTTGGTTAGGTCAAAAGTCAGAGTCCTCGAGCAGCTGCAAGGCATTGTATTAAAGCTTTATATTATTAACAGACAAAATCAATTTCTTCAATCTTAATGTCACAATACTGACCTCCTCTCAGAATCCCTGTAAACTCCAACCAAAGCTTCTGCCTTGTCATAAAAGCTATCCTTCAGTGATATGACAATGCTCTGAAAACCACTTGCTACATCACTGTCCAAATTAACCCTCGCCTCTTCACATGATCTGGAACGTATGAATCCAGCAACCTTTGCAACATTTAAATTGTCTAATGCAGCATCAACTTCATCCAATATGAAAAATGGAGAAGGCCTATAACTGCAACCATTCATAGACCAAGGTGAGAAAAATAGTTCATGGACATCAAAGAGTGTATTATTTAGTAACCTTCACAAGTATTTGTCTCAAAATTTTGTCAACAATTTTCTTTACCTAACAATTTATAAACTTTTTGTGAAAGTGAAAAAGGAGTAAAACATTAGCACAAAAAAAAAAGATGCTACAAAAAATGGCTATTAAAGACATAGGAAAGCAAGTGGAAAATGTTGAGGAAACCAAATATTGTGATAACATGTTGGGTCAGATTATGATAAAGTGATCATGCTATATGCCGCCAATGAAACAAGAATACTTGTTTTACATTATTATAAAAGTAGATTAACATTAGAGAAAAATATTGGCAACTTTTACACATCTAGTTTTCAGACTATGTTCCTGACCAAACAAGACTACTTTGTTTTACATATCCTACGAATCAAACTCAACACAAAAATAATATGTTGGCTACTTTAACATATTGAAAAGGTCTTTCAGTCACAAAAACCAAAAGCCACAATGACGTTACAGGCTGCTCAAACACTTAGAATATATATTCTAATAGTAGAACTAAAAATTAATTGATTACTTTAAGATGTACCTGTGGATGGAGAAGAGTAATGCAAGTGCTGCAACAGTCTTTTCCCCTCCAGAAAGTTGTTCCATATCGCGAAAGCGTTTTGTTGGGGGCATAGCAGTGTACTTGATCCCATGTAAGAATGGATCATCTTCGTTTTCTAAGTTGAGATATGCTGTCCCACCCAGCGGGTGAGTGTTGCTTTTCGTTAATTGTTTATAAATTTTATCAATGTTAGAAGCAATATGGTTAAAAGCTTCCATAAACAACTCATACCTGCATGCAACAAAATAAACTCAGAACCTGGAGACCATACTTGTTTAGTAGACAGATGTCATACCACAGCTATCTACCACTAATGCTTTTTTTGAGTACATATTTCTTTTTCACTTTGCTTATAGAGTTAATATTCACCATTTTCACTTTTATCTTAACTTTCCCTGATAAGTTTTTCCTTTGCAGTATGATAGTATCTTAATTCATTCGAATTACCTCTCCTAAATTATTATATGCAAAATGCTCTCTACAATAATAATGTTTAGAATTACCTCTTCTGCTTAACTGAATTGTATGCATCTGCTATTTCCTTCTCTTGTTTTCTGGCTATTTCAAACTCCTCAGTTACTAATCTTTCCTTTTCTTGCAGAGCCTCGTATTGATCTAATGCCTTCAAATTTGGAGCAGTTCTTTCAATATCTGAGATTAGGACATCCATTTTTTGCTTAAATTCAACCTCAAGTTTCTCCCGCTCGGAAGGTCTCCTATCCTGCATAAGAGATCTATTTAACTGACTAAAATCAAAAACTGGGCCCGGAGTAGAGGAATCAGTATCCATCGGGTCTGAGACTGTTGGAAGGCTTATGTTCTCTAATTCACACTTCTCAACTATTTCCTGCTTCAACGATATCAGCTGCTCTATCTGTGTCTCCTGCAAATGAACAAAAGAATATGGGCGCCATTTGATTTGTGATTAGTATATTCAGTTGATTTTATGAATCTTCTTGCTGAGAAAAACAATAGCCTAATAAAGTTAACCTTAGAGTTTATCTGACGGTTAATCTTGGATATGCTCGTTGCAGCTGTGGAAGCCCGTTTTTTCCATTCCTGAATTTCCTTCTCACACTCCTCTGACTTGGATTTCCAGTCTATAAGAATTTATATAGTGAGCCAAGTAACTAACAATTTGGTACCGACTACTCCAAAAGTAAAGGTTTCACATAAAGAGCAATAACAAGAGAATTTTGTCTTTCTCACGATTAGAATACAACCATCAGTAGTGCTAATTTACTATTCCCTAACATTGTACTGAAAATTAATTTTTTTTAACGTATTAAAATGAACTTGGTAATCAATTAAATCCAAAAAAAAACAGAGCATTCAATAACAATAACAGATGAGGTTTAATGCATAGAAGCTTCAGATCTGTTTGTTAAATAAACAAAATTGTAAGACTTTAATGAAAAAGTTGCAGACTTAAAATATACCCTGTACTTCTTCCTTCCATCGATTGATCTCACCAGTAGCTTTCTCGGCCGCTAATTTGGCTTCAGCCTCTCTCCTTTGAACCTGTTTTAAATCATTTTCTAAAGCACTGAAAGAGGATTCCAACTTTTTAATGCGTGATTCCATGTCCCTCTTTTGCTCATACTCCAACCTAACAAAATACAGGTGGTTCAACATCATACAAACCTAAGTTACATGCCCATTGAGCCACACAAACAGTCTCACAAGTAGGTCAGCATATACAAATGGGAATAAATAACATTTGAATACTTTAATAACATTGTCTAAATCCAATGTGAATGTTTCTTTGACTATTCTGAAAATCGGATATTTCCAAACTATATACAAATATAGTATTAAATCGGTTGCATAAATCATTTCCTCGACCTACACTTTTAGTGCAATTTAAAAATAAAAAAATAAAAATTTTATAAAAGTGGACAAGTTTTACGCCAATTGTCAAACAATGATGTACAAAATAAAAAATAAATAAATAAATCACTTGGCATTTCTTCAATCAACCAAAAACTTGGAATGGCTTTCGCGTTCCTCACCAGACCAAGACCAATCAACCAAGCTATAAGATGGCAACCACCAAAACACTAACATCACTGCCTAACCACCTAAAATTTCCAAGTTCATAGTCAAAACCTATCACTGCCACCTCAACAAAAAATCTACCTCTTTCACTCTGTGCACAACATATAAATTGAGCATTAAAACAGATTAAGCCTACAGAAATGGCACTATGTAGATTGAGAACTACAAGACAATCAGAGCTACCACTCAGCAGATTCAAGAGTAACAATGTCCTTTCCACACGCCCAAGTGGGTAACAAGGTCATGAAGTTCAAGAATGGAAAAGAACACTTGCAGATTTTCTTCCAAATCCTGGAGTGTAAATGATCAGGAGTTTCAGAGGAAGAAAAGGGTATCTAACGTATAGCAAAAACACCAAGTATGAAGATTTCCTTCAACAAGGGCTTCATGTGGTTTAAGGGTACATTCACCAAACAACGGTAGGATAAACCATACAGTACAACAGAATATTGTTCACCTAGAGACTCAGATGGCCACTCTCCCCATCAGTTAGTGTAAGTAGTGGACGCTCTTCAAAATCTAAGAGCCTGAGTGCCTCAGTTTCAGACAAAGGTTTCTAGAGTTATTAATACTAGAGCATGTAGGGTGAACACAGGTTTTCTTAATCATGAGCTTTATGTGGCAAAACACCCAAACAGTAGGACGGATGAAAGGACAAAGTATCATTCTCCTAGAGACTCATATGTCCTCTGCCCATAAGCTAGTACTATTAGTGGGAGGACAATTAAGATTTGGGGCGAAATGGTGATGCTTCGCATCTATTTGAAATACTAACAATTACCTACAACCATTAAAAACTGTATTTTAACTATCTGTATTGATGAGGTGGAAGCTCAAAACATATTGACAGCCTGGCCTGCTGTCTCGTTATGCAGCTCTGATTACATCTAATCATTGTACTTGCAAAGGGTGGCAGGGGAGTATACCTGCTACGTAAGTATTTTAAAAGCTTTGATATTAATTCTAGCAAGTAGATAGATCAAAATGCTTGACCACTAACCTACAAAGAGATAATGAAACTTCTTATACATTGATCATCAACATCAACTTACTGAGTATGTTTAATTTGCATATTTCAATATAATACTTGACAAAGAGGTAACGGTATAACCAAGAAATACAATGATTTATTCACTTCTAGAAATAGCTTGTATGCGGACAAAATCTATGGATTATAGCTGAAAAGGTTGCCACTTGACATACTTTCCGACTGTCATAAAGACAAAAGAAAGTCAAGTATTAACAGAGGGACAAACTACTGTCCAGGAGAGATTGCTGATCATACACACAAGTACACAAATTAGAGTATGTAAAACACAACCTGTGCATGTAGTAAAATGCAATTAACCGTTAATAAAATAGAAGAATTAATTGAAACAGAGAAACATACTGGTATTTCAACTTTGCAAGCTGGTTACACAAGTTCAGCCTTTCGTCAGCCATGTGTTGGGCATCCTTGAGCTGATTTTCTTCATACTCACGTATGTTTGTCACATTAACAGACTGACTAAAATTTTTGTATATTCGGTCAACAATCTCATTGATCCTCTTTTCCAGCTTCTTGATTTCTGCAGTTTTCCTATCAATGGCATCTTTTAACTGTTGCAGAAACAAAAACCATATATGACAGTTTTCTAAAGAGAGAATATAATAAACTAGATAGGTAGTGCGACACGTCACAAATCACCTTCCGAGATTCAGGTTTTATTCGATCAATTTCTTCTTTAATATTCCGTTTCTCCTGCTTCAAACTTGCAAGTTTGTCCTCAATACTTTTCTGCAACATTAAAAATTTTAGTAGTCCAATCTACTTAAGGTGCAGTAAGAATGGACAAACAAAACTTTAAAAGTAAAGCAGACAGTATATTTTCAAATGTTAAGAGAGAACATTTCTTTGTTGATGAATTCCAACTTCCAGTTGTAGCACCGAAGAACTGGAGAAGAAAATTCGAAGGAAAGGAAAGGAAATCTTCATGGATTTGACAGACTTGAAAGATTTCTTTAATATCACACGTAGCAACCTTCAATTAATTTGTGGCAAAACTTCTTACGATGTCTTTGTCCATCAAACCGTTTCACATGATTTCTACTCAAATTTGCAAAATTGGATAAGTTTTGACGGCATCGAAATTCAAGGTTGGTTTGGTTGAATTATCAGTTGACTTAAAAACTTAAGCTGATAGTAATGGCCTAACATGTATATCATACTAACACAACTCAAACTTAAGACTTTATTGTTAGCTGACATTGATACCATGTTGCATTAACAGTTGACCTAAAAGCTTAAACTGATAGGTAATGAGCCCAATATGTATATCATGCCCTAATAGGTTTCATCTCACCAACTAGAATCTCAAAATTGTTCACCACATATTGCATAAGCAAAACAATTGATCCTTGGGCCTTATCAAGTGTACCGCTTTTTTGCATTCTAAGTCTTCAAACCTAGTCACATCATCATTCAAAGTATCTTGTTATGAAACATTAAATAGTGAGGTACATTGTGTTGAATGTGCCAAGTTCATAAATACATCACAAGGGGTAGAGGTAGGGACAATGGGCAGCCAGAGCTCATACACCCATATCCCAAAGTGCCACAACCAAAATGAAGTATTGCTTGAAAAGCAACCAACATTGTCTAAAACATTGAACACAAGAAATTTAAATTTCACCCATTGCTTTAACATTGATTCATATGACGGAAGAAGAAATAGCGAAGTATGTTAGACATTTGTCACCTTCTCAATATCCGCATACTGAATTTTCTTTTCAAGCCCGCTAATTTTTCCAGATGCTTCTGAATCTTTTAGCTGCATTTCCCTAATTGACCCAAGCTGTTCCAACTCCAATTCAAATTGTTCCCTTTTTTTCTTTAGTCCTACATATTGTCAGCAGTTAAGAATACGTCATTAAGGATTTAGGGCGGAGGCAATACCAATACCTACCATCAACTTTTTTATCATCCCACTGTTTTGACCTTGCCTCCATGCCACCACTAATACCACCAGTCATTGTGCCAGACTTTGCAAGCAGAATCCCATCAACAGTAACAACTAACCACAAAAATCTCCAATAAAATCAACACAGACGATGTTAACCATTTGGAAATCCAAAAAAACAGTAACATTTACCTTTAAATCTCTCTCCGCTCCAGCTAAGAACCTTAGCTTCATCAAGATCATTGCAAACTAGAGTATTCCCAACAGCAAAAAGGATTGCCTTCTCTAAGGCAGGATCAAACGTGCAGTTGTTAAGTCAAACATAAGTATTAATTTTTTTAATATTTAACATCAAAGTCTCAGCCTCTTGGAATTTATTTAGAGTCTCAACCATGAGAAATAGTGTTCCCCTTATCTTAAAAACATTTAGCATACAAAGGAAATACTATAAGGCATGCGTAAAAGGAACTATTTGAAAGTATGTAAAAATGAAAGTAGAGAGAAAATATGAAATATTTGACCATTAATTAAAGGAAAAAGTAACAAGCTTCTATAAAGGATATTGGATCACATCAAAGATCAGCTGTGCGGTACCACCTAAGGTACGCAACCTCTCAATTATTGGTTTAACACGCACTGACTGAAGAGGTATAAATGTCTGAGGAGGAAGTCTTTGTTCTTTCAAATACTGTATAGAGCCAAATGAACTAATATTTGTAATTCAAATATACAATTGATTACTTCAAATGAAAGTTTTGACAGAATAATACAAAAATTTATTTAAAAAAGGCACAATATGATCTAATCTTGCATATCCCTCATCTTCCGTCTATATTTTCTATTTCCTTTTTTCTTTTCAAAAGCAGAAAGGGGCAATAAGCTGAAGACAACACCCAAAAAATTGATACCCAAGTATGCAGTAGTATCCAGTATTCCTTAACTCTAACCAAAGCCAGTCGGACCAGTTAAACAATAGTAAGACCATTTTAAGTGACATAATTAACACTTACATAAATCACGAGCCATTACCAGTCTTGTATGATTCTTTAAAATGAAATGACAAGTACCAATGATAATAAAAGTACAATGTTGCTAAATTGGTCTTTGAAATTGTATGTGTATGAATAATTTGAATTTGAACGTTCAAATAATGGAACACTTTAGGAATTTCGGAAGAAAACTACATATGGGTTGTATTATAACTTCACGATAATTTGTCAAAAGATTTGATATTCCGTGAACAGAAATTTTTTGACCCAAATATAACAAGACATTCTAGGCATGTTTCTTTTTGCAAACTTGACAAATACAATACAACACTAAAGAATCAAGTTCTGATATAGACCCCAGCCATAAAAACCCCACACTTTCCTCCACCATCAAACTATTCCAATGCCTAAGATGATGGTTTGTACATCTTTCATCAATGTGCATGTCACAGTCACCATCGTTCATTTTTAAATATGGATGTAAGATACACACACCAAAACTAACAAAACTTAACAATTATTCAGTACCTTGATGCATTCCTTGCCTGTATGTTCATCCTCAACCACTACTGCGTCCATACATTTACCCATTGCAACAGTAACAGCAAGATTATACTTCTTCTGAGTTGGTCTACAAAGTTCCGTCATGCGACCGTGGACTCCTGGAAATAAGCGTTTGAGGGTCTCAACTGCTTGAGACAATCTGGCATCCCTCTCATTTTCATGTCTATCAGCCTTCAATTCACGTAATTGGTTCTCTATTTCACCAATTTTAGACTTCAAATTTTCATATTTATACCTGCAAACCAAGAAACATATAAATCCAGATAAAAGTATATATCATTAAGCGTTTGTATTATTCTTCTCATTTTCTGTATTCTAAGAATAGAGAAATTTAACTGAGAAAATTTCGATCAACCATGAATCAACATTTTTTAGGAAAAAAGGCACAAAATAAGCTGCCAAAATATAGTAATCAATTGAAAATATAGACATCTATAAAAAGAAAAATATGTTTATTAACAAGTTGAATAACCTGGAATCTCGATGCTTATCTTGCATCAAACGCTGTTCCTTTTTCAAAGCTGTGAGCTCATCCTTATGTTTTGCAGAAGCATCAATAATCTTTTTTAATCTTGTTCGCATTTGTCCTTCCTGTGAATCCAGTTCATGCTCCCGATTACTTAACTGTTGAAGATTTTCTTCCAAGTTCTTTTGAGCTTCAATATCAGCATGTTGTTGCCTATCCAGAACCTCTTTCTCATCTCTTAACTTGACAGTTTTCATCCCAGCATCCTCCTTACTGAACATCAAATCTCAATAATTAATAAAAGTATAATTAGTACAGTGCAAACAAAGAAACATGGATTCTCATTAATAGTGACTATAAAACTCAGAACTATAGAAACTCACATTCGGAAATATTCCTTTAATTCACTGTCGTCCAACTTAAGTTTCTCACCACTATCGCGACCTTTCTCATTTAAATCATCTAGCTTCCCAGTCAGATCTTGTATACCCTTCTGGAGCTCTTTTATCTCATTCCCATGTGTCCTCCTTTCTACTTTTTTTCTATCAAGCTCCTTTCGGCTACTTTTGATTTTTGAATTTATGCGAGACATTTCTTCCTTCAGTTTCAGAAGCTCAGGTTGCTGTGATCATGAAAACAACAAAATAAGTTACCAATACACTTCATTTTCAAGTAATATTATAGATAGAACCATCATTTTCAGAAATAGGAAAGATAACCAACCGAGTATCTATAAAACATTACTGCCAATGAACACATAACCAGACAGCCGAATTCTATCATAGGCATTCTAGAAACCTGAGTATGCGCGCTAGATCCACCAATTAGTTCTATATCTAGGCATCCTATCTACTTAAGGCATAAAGAGAGAGAGAGAGATTTTGGTGGAAAATCAACAATAGATCTGGAATAGCTCACATTCTTGTCATGTTTATTACTTCTCTCAGCAATTTTCCTCTCACATTGAGCTATCTCCTTCAGATATTTGGCTTGTTCTTTCTTCTTTTTACTTGCTTCGTGTTCAAATTTATCCAGTTCTTGCATAACATCTTCACGACTTCTCCTTTCACCTTCAAGTTCCTCGTTCGTCTTTGTCACATCCTTTTCTATGTTGAGCAATTGCCATAAAAAGTGTTCTTTCTTCAGAGATTTCTGCAGCAAACAACGGGAGTGTGTGATCCTTTATCACCTTATCATTAGTTAAATAAATCTTAAAAAAAAAAAAAAAAAATCTCAATATTACACAGACACACAATTGAACAAAAGAACTATGCAAATACTTTTAGTATCAAGAAACATTATAACATAGAATCAATCTAAAAACCAGTAAATACATCTGATTATGCATACCAGTTGATCTTGCAGGCGGAGATGTTTCTCAGCTTCTTCCTTCTGTTCTTTCTTCTGTTTTCTCTCCATCACTATAGTTCTTTTTTTCTGATAAACAAGTGCGGATGTTTCTTCAGCTCTGGCTTTCTTTTCTTCTAGTAACTCATAGTCTTTCTTGAAGTCTTCAGACCCCGAGATCTGCTCAAGAAGTGTGGTAAGTTCTTTGGGATTTTTAGAGGCAATAGACTCAACATCACCCTGCATGACAATATAGATTATCAATTAGCGGTCAGCATGAACTTCAAGAAAATTCCAAATCATTATACCCGACATAGCTGCAGCTGAGATGGTAAAAAGCAAATCATCAAGAATCTCATGAGATTCTATAATATCAGACACTGAATTCTAGGTCTTACGTTGGAAAGAAAATCAAACTTCAAACAACAAAGTTATTTAATTCTTTCTCCCATACTATGTGCAGTACGCACACAGCTAATCTTTAGATACTCGTATTCTTTTTACATACCATAACAAATTTTTTAACAGCTCTCATTACAGTTAATGGATGTTTTATAGGGTCATAGTACATGACATTCTCTGAGACCTAGCCTGGTTCAAAGAATTGGTCCTGTAACAGGTCTTGTTTTAAAATTTTCCAATAGGCATCAGAAATTTCATTTTAATTCTAGGTGGGACACAACCATATGCAATAAGAATGTTTAATTGGGCTTTTGGTCGGACAGCCAGAGGAAACCAGACATTGAGGTACAATCTAATAACATCAAACCCCATCACAAGAACTCCTTAAATATTAATGGAACATTTCATCTTCCCTTCTCCAATGACTACTCTTTTTATTTTCTTCTTTTTGGGGCTATCGTTCTTTTAGTTTTGGATATCTTGCAAGGAGGAAGAAAAAATGGACTTGGTGAATAAAAATTTATGGGTAGTGGACTTCATGTAGTCGATGTCAATGAGTATATCAATGAACATTAAAGGTAGCAAAATGTCAGGCCTGGATTTTGCTGCAGTTGATTTGTAATGAGCTCTATTAGCAGCTAAAAATGTATGATTTTTCTGGTCAATATTGTTAAAAACCATGAGTTGGAAAGAAAAGGCAGTTGGACTAGGTAGAGTTGTGTTTTCACCAAATTATGGCTGAGAACTTTGTTGTTTGGATGGAAATTTCAAACTACTTTGAAATCGATCCGTTCAAAAATTTGTAAAATTTGTGGCAATGAACTGCAAGACGTAAGCCAAATGATTTTCAAACACTGACATAATCTTTCATCTGATTCATATTTCTTTTGTGTCAAGCTCATATCAAATATGTTTTAAAATTTGTTTTAGTTATCCTAAAGTTTGTTCAGATATTAATGGAGACACTATAGTCAACTTTGGTGGAGAAGAAGAAAGAGATGGACTGAAGACAAGCTTGGAGCCAATACTTCTACATATGGGCTCAGCAATGATATCCAGTAAGTCACTGAGAGAAATCAATAGCCCTGTTTATGTCCGAAAGAAAGATTGCATCCTTACAAAATCATTTTTCAGATAAAATATAAATCTATGCAAAATATTATACTCTTTTTTGGGATCCAATCCAAATTTCAAAATGCAGCGTCAGTAGCGTTCATAAGTATATTCAGGGATGATTTATCTTTCTACCCCCTATGACAACTGACCAAAACATACAAGAGAAGTGAAGTGACAAACTTGAACACCATTTCTCTTTCAATTAACTAGATGCATGAATTTAGAGTGGATATGGAACAGGCCCTAAAATCTACCTAATAATTAACAAACTGTTGAGATTGCAGTGAAGTCAAATTGAGACTTATCACTTTATTGACATAATTCCAAGCAAAAACCAAAAGCAACAAATTGTGTACATTTGAAGTCCTTAGGAATATCCAAAACCACACAAGTTACTAAGATAATTATGTACTCAACTCAGCAACAGGTAAAAGTTAAACCAATGAAAAAAGAGTAAAGTTGAATAAACTTACCTGAAAAACCAAAAAATTCCGGGCCTTAACAAGAATTCCAAGTGATTTCAACTTTGCATTGTATTCATCCCATGTGACAATCTTGCCGTCGATCCGGTACTCACTGCCACCTGAGCTTGTGATACCCCTCGTGAACTGAAGCTCTGAACCATTGCCTACCTGATAAACCAAGCGCACAAAGGCCCTTCGACCCTTCTGCTCTTTCTCCTTATCGTCATAAGCGTATATGAGGTCCTTCAACTGTGCGCCACGGAGCTGGCCTGTGCGCACACCGAGCACAAAACTAATGGCGTCCATAAGGTTTGATTTGCCAGCACCATTGGGGCCAATTATAGCGGTGAAGTCGTAGAAAGGGCCAATTGTTTGGAGTCCCTTGTAGGACTTGAAATTCTCGAGCTCTAAGCGGAGTATTTTACCTGGAGAAATTAAGGAGGGCATGGTAGCAAGCAAACCGTGAGATTTGGGGTCCTAGGGTTTATGAAATTGAAATTAGGGTTTGAGGGTGAAGTCGTAGTAGGGAGGGAGTTGAAAAGAGAGAGGGAATTTTGAATGAAGCGGAATTGGGTTTTCTAAGTAGAGCCAATTTCCCAGAATTTAGGGAGCCTTCAACGCTGCAAACCAGACGAGACCTATTCGCGCTTTCCTTTGCTCGCCTCTTATCAGCCCCACAAAAATGGAATTAGGTAATTGGTATCTTATTTATTTATTTACTTCGGTATTTTTTTTTATAATAATATTTTTTTAAAATTTTTTATAGATAATGAAAATAAGTACACGCAGTTCATCCAACGATAAACCTAATCCGAATTATAGAGCTACGACACAATTAAACCTGAACGAACAAAATGTTGAA
>JAYMTB010000282.1:0-15853 GCA_036897585.1 Francoa sonchifolia | reverse complement strand
CAAACAATATCAGAAAATTCAGCCCAAAGATTTTGAAAACCAGAAAAATACTCCTGAATAGACAAGCTTCCCTAAGTATAATTTGCAATCTCACACTCCAATTGAAATCTTCTAGCTGAATTCATTTGATTATAAACCTTTTTTCAAATATTCCCACATATTTTTGGCAGTTTTATATGGGCGTAGGTTAAGAACAATTTGATGATCACAAAACCCAGATCAAAAATACCAAAATTGAATTTTCAAAGCTCTAAAATGTAGCCTCTATACCATGACAAATATTTGGTTTGAATGATTTTCTCATTTGTTTTCATTCAATAAATAGATAAAAGTACAAAAATTATAGGCTAATTTCTAGACTGATTTACAGAGATTCTAGGCTGATTTCTAGACTAATTTACCGAGATTTTAGACTGATTTACAGAAATTCTAGGCTATTTTTAGATTGATTTTTTTCAGCTGTACAAATAAATAAAAAATTATATATGGCAACAATACAGATACGCATCCAGTCTTGAAAACAAAAAGATTGATCTCTTTGATGGTTCTGCCGAAGGGTATGGGGAAGAAAATGTCTTGCTAGCTTTTCTTTATGTGCACTTTTTAGTTGATCTTCTGGTCTTCCACAGCTTTCCTCAATCATCCACTGACACATAATTCATGTTCGGCATTCTTTCTGACATAAAGGCTCTTTCTACGCAGCTATTACAAATCAACAGCTAGTGGATAGTGGTAACCGGATGATGGATGAAACTGATGAAGCCATAGAAAGATCCAAAAAGGTTAGTGCATCTTTGAAGACTTCTGTACTGCATTTGCAAATGCATGGAAGGTTGTGTAGTCTGACACTGCCAAGTGGTTTAAATATACTCAAGATGTAGTATTTTCTCTGTTTTAACCTTTTCTCTTTACACTTTTTCAAATGCACTTAGCTGTATATCCGTGTTTGTAATACTGTTCAAGACACTATCAATGTTGGAACAGACACTGCAGCTGCTCTCAAGGCTCAGGTGCGAAAATTAACAGCTTTAGAGAAAATTTAAGATTTGGCGCATGGTATCGGAGGTAACACATTTCATCCATGTCATTGTCAGACAGAACAAATGAGCAGGATTGTCAATGAGCTGGACTCTATCCATTTTTCAATGAAGAAAGCTTCAAAATTGGTCAAGGAAATTGGTAGGCATCTCTTAATACTGACTACCTTTTGATTTTGTTTGTCATATATGGTTGTATGAATGACTGACTTACTTGAATACGTTCTTAGGTTGCAACTGATAAGTGTATTATGGCAATGTTCTTAGGTTGCAACTGATAAGTGTATTATGGCAATGCTCTTCCTTATCGTCATTGGAGTCATAGCTATCATTATTGTCAAGGTAGTTATTTTTTTTTTCCTCATTACTAGCTCTTATTTTCTAGAGATATATTCTGGTTTTTCCCCTTGTAGTGTTTTAGAACCGGATAATAAAATGCTATTTTAATTGTGATATTGGTTCTAATGCTTGGTTTTTGTTAAATGTGTCTGCATCATTGCTACAAGTGTTCCATCGGCTTAAAGTTATCTGTCAAGAAAGAACATGATCACTAATAGTTTGCTGTTCAAATTAGTCTCCAGGGAGATACTTATTGCAGCCTCCAAGATGGATAATTTTATGTATCAGGAGACTTATCCCATGCTACTCGGACTCTTTTGGAAGTTCCTCGTCTTGTTTTCTCGCATGAAACAAAAAATCACCCCTTGTTTCCTCCCCACCAAACACCCAATAAAGTAGAGTTCATGTTCAAGATTCAAACCATGTTAAATCCAGTCATTGATGTATCATATGTTGTTTGTTGTAGCTTGTGAACCCAAATAACAAGGATATTCGGGACATTCCGGGATTAGCACCACCAGCTCTTTCTTGAAGGTTACTGTGGGATTTTAATTAATACGCTGTTTTCTTGTGCCATAAACATACTAACAGATTATGCTGGTGGTCCTTTTCGATCACCATATTAGACACTCTGTAAAATCACACTTTGTATCTATTTGCTTTATACATTTTTACCTATTCTTTTGTATAAATATTTCAAAATCTTGTACTGAATCGTACAGAGTTGATATTCATGTTGTGGATTGAATTATCTATGTAACCTTTTAGTAATCATGAATTGAAGCTACCAATTTACCTTTTCATCTCATTTTCTATTCATAAACTGATCTTCTAATTTATAGCTAACATTAGATAGTCAATCCAACCTACTAGTACTCGTACCTGGCAGATAGCTGCCCAAACAAGAAAGCAAAAGGAACATGCAAAAGTTAAGCAGGCGGTGAAAAGCAAGCAACATGTATTAAATGATTCCGAAGAGGGGTACAAAAAATTTATGTGCCAAACACTGTACACTGTACAGCTCTGTATTCCATATCTTCACAAGAAGCTATGTGGCAAACACTGTAGAGCTCTATACCTTTTCCCGTAATTATATCCTTTCACAAAAATTACTTGAATTTTGGAACCAACTCTTAGTGACCAACCTGAAAGCGCGGTCCATTGTGAAATCAACTAAGGGTTAGCCAGGTTGGGGATGATTGCAACACTGTCTGTGGATCATCACGAATCCTCGTGGGCTTCCAGTTGGAATCTTCTTTACTTTGTCTCAAAGCAACAAAATGGAGAGCATCGCTTTGGACTTGATAAATGTGACATGCCCATGGGTATGAATCTGGTGCAGACCAAACTTTTTGATCTTCAAATATGGTCTCCTCCACAAGTGACTCTGCCACGCAGTACACTAAATCAGGCTCTGGCTCTTCGAAACTTGCTACAGCAACACATCCAGGAGAGACAAATCCCTCTGGAGCACGTGGGTGCCAGATTGATACTGGTGTTGGGTAGTCATCCAAGCAGTTCCTCCAAACCTGCACAACATTTCACCAAGATTTGCAGGCTAAGGATAGACACCATAATTAGCTTAGAGAGACAATTGAGCACAATTTCACGACATTTGCAATTAAAAGAGAATTTAATATTTCTTACCAGGTCGTAACCCACCGGAGGAGCAAACAATTTATCAATGTTTTGGTAAACAGCAGCAACATTTGGAGGATGATTGCCAACATGAGCAATATCCCCAATGACGACATACCTGAAGGAAAAGAAACCGGGTTCAATTTTTGAAGATTATAAATAAAACCAAACCTTACTTAAACTTCCAAAGTACTGATATGAGATGGCCATGGCACCAGTCTATGTTTTCTCATCTCTTTTTCATGTATTTTTTTCTTTCACTCAGCATGGAGCAACACAGTGAAACACAAATAATTTAATATAAACACCCAAGTCCATTCTCATGCAATTTGACAGCATAAAAGAAAACCATCATGCAGACATTCGAGCTGCTCATTCTAGAAAGTTGTCTGTAGGTTTCTGAAGCTAAAACGGGATTTGATGCAGCCTTTTAACGCAAGGAAAAAAGTAAGTAATTACCCCTCTGGACAAATGGGTCTCCAGATGCTACACATTCCACCATCTTCCAAAGCCTGAGCAACAAAGAAAACCATGTTCTTGCTGAGACTAAAACAATGCAACAACATAAAATAACCAACAATATTAAAAATACATTAAATGGTTAAAACTCAACCATGAAGATAGTTTAGTAATATGAAAAAGAAACACACCTGCTTTCTGCACAATGTGCATCGAGCTTTTGCTTCGTGCTCGCTGCTCCATATCTTCAGAAAGTTGATACTATGTTTAACAAATTTCCTCTCATCAGATGAAGAATTTAATGATGAAAGTTCACTTGACTTAATGATGGCTTTACGTGGGCTACGTGGTTCTCTCCCATCTGCTTCAGTCCAGGCAAAATACACATGCCTCTGGCTTGAAGGAACCTGTTAATTCAGAATATCTTATTAGAATTTGTTAAAGCATGATATCCATATTGGAAATCTTTTGTGTTAAGTGGTAGTCCAGTTTCGGAACCCCCAATTAATAAATAAGCACAGATGGTGCAGACATACGTTAGTATTCACGTGTAGACCTGTTAAAAGGGTCAAGTTATAGTTCAACAGAATTTTACTCTCTACAAAAAAAAGTCAAATGTATGCACTGTAACAGCTAACCTTTAGCATCAGATTTTTCTTGTCAGACTGATATGCTTTCCACATGATATGCACAACGGAACAGATCCTAACAGCTTGACGTTCCAATCCCTCTAATTCTTCTTCAACACTGCACTTTATGACTCGGACAAAATTTTCTGATCTCCTAAAATTTTTGAGATGGAGGATCAAGTGAGAAGGATAGTCGCAGCCTGCTTTTGCCAACTCGACTGCCATGAGCTCCTCCCATGGCACATCCCACATGATCTTGCAAGGTTTTTTATCAATCTGGCCAAGAGCTGGAGACTACATAATAGAAGAGAAGGCATGAGAGTGAATGTTAAGAACTTCAACATAATTTATCAGAGGAATGCAAAGATTAGTCTTCTTGGCTTACCTGCAGCAGCATGACCCTTTTATTGGTGATTAAAACAATCCGTTGGAAGGGAACCACGAAGTGTTCTTCATAATGATCAGACCAAGCGAATTTAGAGGGCTCCTTAAATATCTCTGTGCAGCCAAAATGTCGACTTGCTTCTGCAAGGTATAGTGCCATCTGGACAGCAAATTAAGAAAAATAAATGAAGTACTAAGGAGTTTCACCTTTTCTTTTTATTAAGCAAGGATCAAAGACCAAACAAATATTTCAAATTAAATGCTTTCAATACTAAACTATTGAACATGATATAACTCTGCACAAGAGTTACAATTGCAAAAGAAAAAATTTGGATTGAAATTTTCTTTTTTTGGAAAAACAATAGGCTTGTGATAGAAATCCTGATCTAGAACTGTAAACACCATGCCAACCTTATAGTTTGGGAATTTAGTAAAAAAATCATTTGCCCCATTTTCACCAAACTCATGTTCGTCTATTAGAATAAATTGGATATTATGGAGTTTCAATACCTCATTGAGGCCCTTCTGTGGAACTTTCTTTACCATTAAGAAACTCATACTATAACAGGGTAAGCTCATTAAGACGTAACATATGACAAATAGATGTTCTCATCTACAACATCAAAAACTTGTAGCTCTCTGCACTAACCTAAAGTTTGCAATAAGTCAAGCACAACTTTTGGAAGAATAAGTTGTTCCCAGCATCCCTACTGTTTTTATGAAAAGACCTCGTTAACTTTTCAAGTTAGTTCATATAAATATGTACCCTGAAGAGGAATTGGGTGGAAAACGCATTGAAAGTCATAAAGTCAGTATTTCTAGTGGTAGATATCAAAAAATTTAGTTGGTTTCTTGTTTATCCTCAACTCAAAGTAAACATCAATACCTGTTCAATATGTATCCTGTTCCAAAACAAACTTAAAAGATTTTCAGTGTTGAAAATGGATGTCTGAAGCATTAGTAAATTTACCTGTCCAATGGCCTCCCTCTCACAATACTCTCTAAGTACACCATCAGCTCGAATGACCCGGGGATTTCTGATTCTCTGGAAATTGGTTTGGTTGGTGAAGACCTCTAAGCATTTGGAACAACTTGCACCAATTCCGTCAACCGTCAGTGAGAAAAAATCTAATGCGCCGCTCACTGGTTGCACAATAAACCCTAGGAAAGCGCGTCCAAGCCCATGAGCAAGTCCTAAAAGACCATTCTGTCTAGCACTCTCTACTGGCTTTCTAACTACTCCAGACACCCCAAAAGCAAAACCTTGTGCAAGAGCTTCTGTTCCCTGAATGATTCCATCACCTAAGCCTGTGATTCTCCTTGACCATACCTGTTACGTGTTAAGATATTGTTCTTTAATTTTAATTGAATTACTAAGTATGTTTGCTAGAAAAAGGTTAAAAATATTACCTGCTTAGAACGTAATTGCAGAAACTGCCCATCAGTAGAAAGCTCAGCGAATCCTTTACTGAGTGAAGCCAATGTTGATCTTGTCATGCCAAGAACATCAACCGAAAATATCAAATGTAAAGGATTATGGATCAGATCTCTCCAAACACGGTTTCCAATTGCAGAAGCAATGGAACTTTTTCGCATAAATCTATCTCTGTGCATCACTCTCCTTAAATGGATCTGAAATAAAAATTTATAGAATTAACGGATCAACATCTAATGTCAACACCATTGTTACTTGATATCATTAACCTTTTACCTTCTCATGAAATTTTTCTCAGCCAATTTCATATATGATTTATTTTTTGGAGCATCATAATAGATATCTAAGTGGAAAATCGAGGGTAATTAATGTTTTTTTAATAGGACAGAGTATTGAAGAATTAAGCTTCAACTCATGACACAATGTTTTAATTTTCCCAAAAGTCGCTTATTTTTCTTCTACTTAAAAGGAAGTCAAAGATATTAAAACATCAATCCAAAGATATTGGGAAGACTAGATCATCTGAAACTGCTATAAAAATTTACACTTGAAGCCAGAGTCGAAGTTACAAACCAATATCAATAGTCAAAAATTTTCTTATGCGAGAAGGGGACTATGGAAAAGATATTATTTCCCCAATTAAGTTAGCAACCAGACCTGAATTTTGAACGCATTTCCAACAGCTGACAGTACGGGGCTCCACACGCCTAGAACACCATGAGGCCTTTGAGCCGGTGCGGTCTCGAGTGACACCTTCAGCCTTATTTCTGAAACATCTATTAGGCTGAAATTAACAAAGCAAAAAATTCAACAACACAATTTCAGAAAGTAATTTGGCAGTCATTGATTCCAAAGTTCAAAGTAAAAATGACTATTCTAGAAGAACAAAATTGGAAACTTAAAAGATTCTTGCTTGCTTGCATAGCAAAGAATATATATTTATTTGTAAGAATTTCGACACAATACCATTAATTTTTACATGTGATGATTTTGTGCATACGACTAAATGTTGCAAATAATAGAAAAAGCACAGTTACGACAAATTCATGAACTTCACATACCTTAACAATCAAGATAAAAAGAAGTAACAAAGTGACTAGACTAACAACCTTCTTAAATTATTGTTGAGCTATGATCTCAAATTATCGTGGTGGAGAAAGTGTGAGAACCGTTCTCAAGCTTATAGAGTGAGGCACCATCTAGGTCAATTAATGCTCCCCCTAATAATCGCAATTCCCCTATCAATTTTCCTAAGTACATAAAAGTATCTAACATTTATGCAATTTTGAGGGCCAAAGTGTTAGGTAATATCAAACGTGCAATGAGTAAATGACTATGATATTGATGCAGTGAGGTCACACAATCTCCAAGCTATCAGAATTATACTATAGAAGTTCCCATTTTCCAGCTACAAACTCAGAGAAAATATCTTACTCGACACGTATCTCTGGATCAACTTGCGTGGTACTAGAACTTTGGGGGACACGATCTAGTTGAAGATTATTGTAGAAATCCACAAAAGCCCAAATAATCGGTTCATGAATATTAAGCCTCCAACACTTCTCAGTTACCTACCATATCAAAATATGTTTTCATGAGATCATGCAATTAATACAGTTCAATGTGTATAAGCATCCTCTTAATACTGCATTACCCGAAAATATACATATGGGTAGACTTGGATCCCATCAGTGTTCTCGTTTCGTATTGTAATAGTCATCTTAAACACTGGATGATGCAGATCAGTGGCTTGCTCAGGTGCCAACAAAACCGGCATCAAAGTTAGAGGAAGCTGGTTATCGAGCTGCAAATTCCCCAATATGAGCTTAAACCTGTCAAAAAATAACATATACACAAGTTAATTACTGAAGCATCTTATTTCAGTAATATGTATTTGGTGGCAACAGTTAGAGTTTCTTTACAAGTCTCCATGGAAGAGTATTTTGATACAAGAGAGGCATTTATATCAGTAAGACCTACACTAGTCTCACAAAAGTTTCCCCTTTATTCTAATTTAAATAGTTTCAATAACACATCAAATTTTGTGTACAATGCAACAAAGAGTATTGTACAACAACCACCTTGGATGATCGCTATTAAACTATGAAGGAGAAGTAGCAAAAGTTCAGTTCCATGTAAGTTATCAACATAGGAAAGTGATTCAAGTAATGTTTATTGATCAAGAGATGATGCTGTTACCTGCTTGTTGTCCCACCATCGTAGCCAGTTGAGTATGATACAAACACTCTTTCCAAGTACAAATAAGATACCTCTTTTGGTCTATGATCAACAAGAGAAACCCCAACAATGCCCAATTCAATTATAAGTTCAACAGGAGTGGAGTTCTTCTTCATCTCTCTTTGCATGTGAGAGTTTCCACAATTTCCAGCTGGTGTTAGAAGCCTAGAATTTTCATGCAAAGTGGATTCGGATGTCTTATAATCTGTGAACCTAGCAACTTTGACATCACCCATCTCTACAACATGGAATTGGATTCCTAGTTCCCCTTCTGTGGAATGTACTGTGGTCCTTTCTATATCCAGTTTTAAAGCTCCAGTACTAGAACTACCGTTGATGTTAGCATCAATAAATCTTTGGCCATATGGATCCTCCCAAGAGAAATTTGTCGTTGAAAGAGGTTTCAATTGAATCCAGGAATCCTCACCAAATCCGGATTGACGAATGCTGATTGTTTTGTTCGTTGTTCTATTCTCAATCCTGTAAGGTAAAGCCTTGAGAGGTAAGAACATCAAAAAGAGAAACATTACATACAATTCTATACACAAGTATAAAATGTATACAGTTCAATAAATATCTCAGTACCTGATAGGACCGTTGGTTGATCCAAGGCGGAAAACAACTATAAACCGTGATCCTTCTTCATAGCCCCGTACTTCTGTCTTCAGAAATCTCCAACTACCATTTCTTCTCTTCAAAACCAAAGAGATGGTGTCCTCTTTTACAATTTCAATGGGAAATGACCACTCAGTGTCTTCTAATCGGACCTATAAATGAAATAAATGTTTGACACTGTTGTTATTAATTTTGTATTCGTAAGTAGATAACATAAATTAAGAATATACAATCATATTTAACCCACATCCATCAATTGGCAACTTTTATCATGTAAAATCCTATTATCCCAGATGCTTCACATACTACAAGGACAAAGAATCAAGTTTGACAAAAAGATTGCAGAACTCCAACATTAATATTGAGGTTCACAAGATCAAGATTCTCTATCCAAACTATAAGTTGGGCCTCATTAATATAACCACCTTCCATACTTGGTCATAACCCAATAATATACAAAAATGTGAATTTTGAGCTGCACCCAGAGACCAATAAACAAATTTATCTCCTTCGGGAGTAAAGATACTAGGATAAGGGAGTAAGCATGCAACAAAGGATTGGAAGAATAGCAATATTAAGTAACCCACTAACCTGGAGTTTATCAGTTCCACCACCTGTTTCACGGCATACAAAAGAGATTCTTGAATCGGACGTACGGAGAACCTTTGGTTCATCTTCACTGTTTAACTTAATAAATATGTCTTGACCAACTCTGTTGGTAAACGTCATGAATGGGCGGACAGAAATTACCTACCATGGTGATAATGTGATAAGCACTTCAAAACAACAAGATTCATTAATCCCAAAAAAAGAATATGCTTTAACTACCTTGGTAGGAACAGATTGATAAGGGCAAGGTTTTGTGGAAATGAAAAGACGCATGCAATTTCCATCAGCATCATAAGCGTAGAGATCCAATGATCCATCCTAAGAACAAAAAAGAAGGAAAAATGTTAGCAATAATTTACACTTGAACTGTAGCAATTTCATTCAACGGATGAAATCTACCATGTCACCGAGGGGAGAAAGATCCTTAACAGATCCAAATTGCTCCTTTCCAGACTGAGTAATAGAAACTGAGAGGCCCAACAAATTGAAATTCAAAGCTGAAGCAATTGTATAGCCTTCATATATCTCCTCTTCAGTTATTTCCTCAAAGATTGTCTCATTATTCTTTTTAGACGGATAAGAGAGACCTGTCTTCCATGTGCGTTTCTTTGCTGCCCCATCTAGAAGCCTAAACGTAAGAGGGGGACATCTAGCAATTGCAAACCAATAAGGGGCATATACTCTAATGGTCTTCTCCAGAAGTTGATGTTCCTTGTCATAATTTTGTTCAAGAATGATTTGCACTACCCTGTATAAAAATAAGTTTATTTCAAATCATGTTAGAAGAGAATCACACCATTCTGTATCCCAAATACTCAGTAATAATAGAACAGGACATTTACTAATGGAGCATATAATCAAACCTTCCAGAGATCGAACTTCTTAAGCTTAATGTTTTAGATGGAACTCCTTGTGGGTGGGATATAAGTACAGCTTCCTGTCAAAGAAGAGGACAGGAAAATGTCAAAATAGACGGCTGATGCCAGGAAATAGAGATGTCAAAATACATGTACAAATACTCGAGTGGAAAATCTTACGTGAATTGGTAACCATCCTCTTTGAGGTAGTAGTGAAAAGAATAATGGATTTCTTATGTCAGCATTGTAAACCTTAATAGTTTTTCCTGGAGAAAATATACCTCGAGAGCAGGCAAGAAAATGACCACTTGCTAACATTTCAAGTACAGAAAACTCAGCTGTAAAGGGGAGAAAATTTGTAATAGATAATGGAGATTTGACTACAAGGGTCCAATCATGAATAGGATCAGAGTGAAGGTCTTTCGCAATTTCTGTTGCTTGTATGCTCACACAGAACCACAAGTTTTGGGAACCATTTGAAGAGATCCCACTAGTTGGGGTGCAGTACAACAGTTTCTCAGACTCAATGAGATTGGACACACATATTTCAGCTTTTGGATCACTGGAACCCTCAGGTTTACCAGTCCTGTCCACCACGGAACTCCAAGTATACTCATTAGGATCATTAAGCTTTGAAGGCCTTAGCTGCAGGATGTAAAGTTCAGATTGTGTCAAGCCCGATTGAGGAAGGGGCACAGAGTCTCCAGGTTTCAGTAGCCCGACATATATCTCCTTCTTTACCACACCTGCAATTTGTTTCCTTTTCCTGATCCATCTCCTTTGCCGTGCATAGTTCACAAACTTCAATGGATCAAATGACTCAGGCCACTTTAGACTTTCAATATCTGGAGCATAAACCCAACCATCAGCAGTATTAATAGACGTCATATCCAAATTCCAATCATCAATCCATCCCCAGCCGGATGGTAACTCAATTCCAGAAATGTCCTGTATAATTTAGAGGAATTAGAAACAAGCAAAGGACTCCAAATTAACCATTAATAGAAAGTGGCTGAAAACAAATTAACCATTTTCGTTGTAATTTCAATTCTAGAAATCCTTATTATCCAACATTAACAACTGGCGACAATGATTTTGAAGAAATGCAGTGGAAACAGCACCAGAACTATAGAAGAAATTTCTTTAAGGCATGCAAGCAATGAGATTTATAGCTGACCTTACTGGGAGCTCCTCTTTCTGAGTAATCTTGGTTGGGTGGACCCAAGTCGCTAACCCAACCAACTGTTGGGTTGTACTTCTCAGTTTCAAAGAACTCATCTGTCTGAACTCTACTATGATCAACATGCAAGTCTTCAGGCTTACTTGCATCATCTGGTGGATCCATTTTTTCACTAGAAGCTTTGGACACGAGGCACACATCAAGTGTAAAATCTGTATTGTTACGAACTGACACCAGGGACCTAATATTGACATATCTGTTTCCATCATTCACGATCACTTCACTGGCTACCACGTCATTGCCTAACCGCCAACAAGCAGCAGGTGCAGCATAGTTTAGCCTAACAGTAGTCCAAGGCCCTTCCCTGCTAGGACTGATCTGGATAAATCCAGATTTTCTGCTAGGACTAATCTTGATAGAGGATTGATCACTGTTTTTAACTTCAGGCTTAGCTGAAAATAGTACTGCACAACGTAATCTCCCACTTGGCTGAGTCATATTCTGCAGTAACACCATTAACATAAGAATTATATCTGCTGCAAGATACTTTAATAGATATCCTACTAAAACAGAGCAAAACTGCGTGATACTTTTGACCTTGTAAAACATTAATAAGAGAATTTTTTTTGTGACGAAATGTGATAATATATTCACCACATACTTCTGAGGATAAGTCTATCCAGCTTAATTTATTCAGATTGTCATATACAGATGAACCTTCCTGGATGTTTCCTGCTATCCGTGTCAAAGGGGATGAAAAGAATCCAACGGGATCACCTGTCAAATAAAATGAAAATAACACTAACACTAAGTCACATAATTTGAAATTATGATCTGAGCTGAAAGCAACAGCGATAGAAAGTATCTTATGGAAATCTATGATATTCCTGCATTGACAAGTTTTGAAATATTACATAAAGCCAATTGTACACATTGCAACTGTGAAGGAACTCTTTCTCTAAGTACCTACTTATGTTACGTCTTATCGAGGCAAACCCAGGTCAACTTACAACTGCGAAACTACAAATTATGAATACAATGGTTTACAGGGCTATTTTTTGTGATGCGAAGTTGAGATGTAGCTCAATATCCAAAGCAACTTGTAATTATTCCATAACAACTACAAGTGGCTCCAAAGAGTTGTAAATCAATCTTCTTAGATTTCAAGTGATTTTCTTGAAGAAATAAGGTTTTCTTCACTTTTGTTAGGCAATATGATCACGATGTCATGATCTCTATAGTTCCTTATCAATGTTCACTAATATAACCTTTCTAAATAGGCCTAATTTTCCATTGACTTTAATAAGTTCAAAAGTCAGGGAAAAGATTAGTTTTCTCATGCAATACAGAAAAGTATAACTAACCTAACGTAACGACAAATTAAATCCATAGAAGTACAGAGATACTTTATTTCACTCTTAAGCTAATTCTTCCAACTATAAATATCACTTAAGATTTAAGCGCAAAAAAAAAGCCACTTCATATTCTCTGTCATAGGACACAATGATGAAGATTATGTTAAAAAAATTAAAAAGATTGAGCTCATATATTAAACCAAATTTATTCTGCTATTAAATTGAAGTAGTTTTCTGCATTTCAGAAAGCAATATAAAATCA
The DNA here is from genome assembly GCA_036897585.1 of Francoa sonchifolia. Classification (NCBI taxonomy): domain Eukaryota; kingdom Viridiplantae; phylum Streptophyta; class Magnoliopsida; order Geraniales; family Francoaceae; genus Francoa; species Francoa sonchifolia. Next base: position 2,816 of record JAYMTB010000282.1, on the reverse strand, counting down.
TAATCACATTTGATAAGGCAACGAGATCAAATTTAATAAAGTGCCTAGTCAATAATTTCTCATTTTTAACACATGTTGGTTTGTGGTTTAAGTCACGAAAAATATTCTCTCTGCAATAAGGTTGTATACTAATAGTATTAAAATTTTATTTCCCCAAATCTTACGTTCATGGATCATAAAAAATTTGCTAAGAAAATGCATATGAAGAACAATCCTAGCATAAATGCACATGAATGGTTCAACCGAACACACTCTTGTCATGGTAAGACAAGATTATGGACACCTAATGCAAAGGGCATGCATATAGGGAATATGTAGGTAGTTTCTGTTAATAGGAGTTTACCCAATTTTAGAATGATTATGTGGTTTATCTAAAAATCCACAAAGTGTAATGCCAAGCAACCAATTGCTCTATAAGTTGAAGAATCTAGAGTGAGGAATCGTTTAAGTATATACCTCACACGAAAGCCATATTTACATCGACTACATACGTGGACTAAATGAACCAAACTTTGAAGCTGGACTTACTTAAAGTCCTGCTAAACACAAAGTGTGGAAAACTTGGGAGAAAGAAATTAAAACAACTGAAGTTCGGACTCTGGACATCATGCATAGATACTGTATCAAACAATGACTTACTCTAGTGCCTAAGTTTCTAGAATGACGTGTCATCTATGTACTTACATGAATATGTAACAATAAACTAAAACTGTCTTGTATTGTTTATTGGCAAGAAGTTATGGAAACAAAGTCAAGTCTACAGCTACCATAAGTGATAACATCCCATGTGTAAAAAGATATACCTCTTCCCATGTCAGTCACTACCAATTCCACCATGTAATACTCCTGTGTGTTCAGACAATAGAAACAAAAATTAATGCAAGACCACCAAAATATACTTTTTTAAAGAAAATAAAAAAGGGATAAATCTTCATGTAGCTAAAAAATATTCAACAAGTTTATAAAGCCAAAAACACGAATATTCCTGTTAATCTAGCTAATATTAATCCTTTTAAGCGATCCCAAACTACAAAATAATAACAAACCGGGTTCAATCGTCTTCTCTTTCTAAGGTTATAAATCAGGTAATAAAGGATGTAAGCAATAGTGTTTGAGAAGAGTTTGACAGAAAAAGTCCTAAACTAGCAAAAATTTCTATTTTCACACATAAAGAATTAAAATTTTCAAATACCGGGGATTCAACTTTAAAGTAGAATATTTCACTCCAGTTGACTATTTGAATCTCAGAAGACGAGGAATAATCCGAGATGCTTCCACATGTGCGTGCACTCTGTTGATGAAGCAGTGATTCACTAGGAAGTCTTTGGTCTGGAGTAAGACGGATTGCTACAGTGTATTGGTGAGATGTCAGTGCTTCAACTCTCGGGAACTACAAAAAAAATTATGCAAGCAGTAGATCAATATAAGAAAAACTCTTTTCACAAAAGAAGTGAGACCTGATCAAATACATGGATAGTAATTCAACAACAGGATCAAATAATGGAAATATATTGATGATACTGTTAACTGACTTTTCCAACTATCAAAAATTTAGAAATGTAGTTTGTTTAAAACTCTCGTCTTTGGAGGGAATAAATAACTTACCTCAAGATGAAGCATAACATTAACCATCACAAAACATATCTTTGCAAGTTTGAAAGAATGTTCATGTGCACATGTGTTTTCCATTTTAACTATCCGAAATAAAACAAGAAATTTTTATGCAGACCCAAAGGTAGAATATAGGAAGGAAAGACAGAGCTTGCTCCTGCTCAAGCCTCCGTAAGAACTTTTATGCACAAAGAGAAAATAAGAACAAAAGACAAAAGGGTTGATAGACCGTGATCAAGCCTCCCAAAGCTTCCAATCTTCTCTTTGTTGACGTTCTTCAAAGAAAATCTCAGTGACAGGAACAAAAAGAATAGTACCTGTGCATCCACTATAATGATTGTCACCAATGTTCGAACATTTCTGCAAAGTGTTCCTTTCAAGTGAGAGTCCAACATATTCTTCGAAACAGGAACATTTACAGGCTTCATATCTCCCGATGGCATTCTAATTATATGTGGAAGCCCCTTGATTTCAGCAACTCGAATAAAAATGTCCCGACCAAGTTTGTTTTGTGGGACAATATAATAATCTTTCTTATGATGGACATCAATGATAGATCTTCCACCATGATCTTGAGAAATTGCTTCCTATTTGACACCATATCCAAACCAAAATGACAAAGAACTATTTAGAAAATTAGAAAAAGAAAAAGAAAGAAATCACTTTATAAGACAAGTTCTAATGTAATATAATCAATGAAGAAAAAGAATGAAAGTTACTTGTTCTTTGTAATAGCCAGGCACATGACTAAGATTGTTCCAGCTTGAATAAGCTTGAATTATTATATTAGCATTAGATACAGAAACATTCAGGTTTAGATCCCTAGTTGTGGTAAGACGTAACTGGGAAGCTGCACCTGGGGCATTGAGGTCGTACTGATACCTGCAAGTAAAATTTAGCCACTAACTTGAACTAGAAATTAAAAAACAAAGTGCATGCCAGCCAATGATTGAATCGTAATGACTGGAGCAGATATTAGGATTATAACAAAAAAGATACTTTTGTTGACCATTCTTTTATATGACCTTAAATTAATAACAGGGAACATAACCATAGGCTAAATCAAAATCCTCTTGGCCTCTGAACAGTCAGTGCCAACAATAGTTAAAATTTTAAAATTCTAATTACCTAATGTGATAAGAGAATTAACTCTTTCAAAATAATAACAACTTTGAAGCCTAAACCTTTACATTGAAAAAGAAGGT
>JAYMTB010000281.1:0-15896 GCA_036897585.1 Francoa sonchifolia | reverse complement strand
TTCCATTGTAGGAGTCATCATTTATGCTAAAAAATTGTACAAGCCCATGCACTGATTATGCAGATTCCCATAGGACCACACTAGATAAAAACTAATCTTCCACTGCTCTAGTTTGGCTTCGACAGCCATGTCCATGTTTTCGTGTTTTTATCTTTGGTGATGTGGGACTTAGAAGAGAGATTTGTGAGTGATAAATCAAAGAAGAATGGAGATAAAACAAGTAAAATGACAATGGGTACGTTTGTGCTTAAGGAAATTTAAGTCTGTGACAAACAAGATAGCAATGGTGAGTGCCCATTGCCATCTTGTACCCAGCATTACTATTGCTAGAGTCAATCATAGATAACTATTAACTACCAACTGGCAGCTTGAAGTAATCCTAGCATGAATACAGTTCTAAATAGAATCAAATTACCAACTACAAATACAGATGTGGGGATTTCATTCACAACCATTATGGCCATTGTCTTTCATTCCGAATTATGCATCATCAATCCTCTCTATTCATTTGATCATTAGCTTCATTTTTCTCGAAATCCTTTTCGTATGCAGTTCCTTGTATCAAAGTGCACAACTCTTTTGTAAATACTATGATAAATTTAACTAAACCTTAGTCAATTATAATTATCACACATAAACAAATTTCGACAGACTAAGGTTAAGGTTATGTTTGATTTGCAGAATCATGATTCCGTATTTGTAATTAAATATAGCAAATCAACATTTTCGTAATCATATCGATTATTGTATTTGATTGACCCAGTTAAATTTTGAAAAATTGATTCTTGTATTTGGTTGGGTAGAAGTGTAATATATTAGCATTTAGAGAATAAAAATAATTTACTATTTGTTATATTCCTAGAATCAAGATTACCGAGCTTTGAAATGAGAATATGATTCTTACATTTATGGGAATCACAATTACCACGATCATAATTCCATTCAATTTTGTGAACCAAACGTGAAAAGTCTAACTTTTTTTTGTTAAATTTTGATATTCTTGTTTCAGTTCCGTGAAGCACACGCCATCTAAACGAAGAAAATTAGGTCAGGTTTGTTTAAAAGGAATGGGGAGCAAAGGGAAAGAGATTTCATTACTCTCATTTCCATTCTATTCTCTTATATGTCATTGATATATTTGGTATATGTTTGATTTTATTAAGTAATAGGGAATGGATTGCTTATATTGAAAGAAAACTCAATACAATTGCTGTATGACACAACCAAATACATCAATAGAAGGAATAAAATTTTCATTCTATTTCATTCCCTCCAAACAAATATGACTTTAGTTGAATGGAAACATGTAAAGTTCTAGAAGCACACTCCATCTAAATGAAGAAAATTAGTTTAATGGAAACATATACAGTTCCAAAGTTACGAAAATAATTCACAAACTACCTTACTTTTGTGAAATCATAAGTTGCACTTGCAATTTTAACAAAAATTGTGAGTTCAACATGCAATTTCAATGCCCAATTTGTGAAATCGTAAATTTAATTGGTGATTTCGATGTCTTAATTCAACTGGTGATTTCAAAAAAGTAAGATATTTTGGCCAATATTTTTTCAAATTTGGCATTTTTCAATTTTTTTTTTTTTTTTGAAAAACAGGGTATTTTGGCCCAAATTTCCTGCTTAAGAATGAAGAACAAAGAAAAAAACTTAAAATAAATAACAAAATTACTGCATAAACTTACAATCTCCACTCTTCATTACTATCAATCATCACATTCATTCATATTTCATCAATCAAAGCCAATTTCAATTGAAAAAACTCTAGAAATTGTAAAGAAACAATATTTTTAATCAGCTAATAAAAAACTACGACAATACAAAACTAGCCCTATATTATGTTACCAATCCTTCTTCCAATGCAAAGCATAAAAAGCTGGAATGCAAATCCTTGTGAGGCAACTCATACCATCAGCCTCCATGACGGCCTACAACAATGGGCTAAACCCTGGATATGTATGAGAAATCCGATGCAATCACGATTTGAAATACAGGTATATGCATGGATCTTTAGGTGGAGTACAGTTCTTGAAATCAAAACAAAGATTATGAAAATTTAACCAAAAAAAAATGTTGGATTATTTAATAAATAGTTACACTCTTATCTTCTAAAAACTTAATATAAACCAATTGTAATTAGTAGACAAAAAGTATTTTAGTAAAAGACGGAATTCATCACATTGATTCATGTATCAACCAAACAAGAATCATACTTTCCGAAATTTAATTGAATCAATCAAATGGGAGGTAATTGAAAAAAATATATTCTATAAGGTCTTTGTTGCAATTACCCTACAAATCTAAATACAAAATGGCATTTAAAATTTTATTTTTCACATATTTAATAGTGTCAACATGTTTATAATTCAAACAAATTACGCTAAACTTAAATGCAGACTTGACTCGTTAATCCTAAAAATAACTTATACAAATCTAGTAAAAATAAGCTAGAGTAATAAACAAACCAATATTTGAATATATTATACATTTATTAAAATATTAAATCAATATTAATATAATTTTAAAACATAAATAATACTAAATTATATTACAGCACCGTACAATTCAATTTCATAATATTTATTTCTTTTTTTTTGAAAAAAGAAAAAAGAAAAAAAGTGTACCTTAATGATGGGTCAAACTGTTGTCACCACTATTTTTTGTCCAAAGTAAATTTAGATTTCAATAAATAAAGAAAGCTATAAAATCACTTATATGAAGGACCCTCTTTTTGGCATTAATCCCAATGGACAAATTATAAACACAAGGAATGAATGCATGTTGCATACAATTCTTCCCTTGACATTCCACCAATAATATTATAATTCATCCCCACAATTATGAGATTTTGTCTCATGACCAATGTCATTAGTTTCCTACACACCCAATATTCTTAAAAACAAACATTTGAGGAAACAAATTCAATAGAGAAGGATGGACACAATGAATTCTTACTATTAACATCTATGTTGCGAAAGAGATGTTTGCGATTGATATTGTACACCTAACATTTATAGGTTGTGAGACTTTTATATTCGTGGTATTTCATTGATATTTGATCAATCAAAATTTGTTTTGATTGATTTTTTTGTTTAAGGAAGTTCCACCATTAAACCTCAACCAAATAAGAGAATACTCAAATAATTGAAACAACAAGAGATAAGAATGAATAAATGATTGGAAGATAATATAAATTTATATGATACTTGAACATATAATTGATTAATTAATGGTAAAAAGGCTACAAATTAATTTATTTTAAGCAATAGGGTAAGCCAATTTGTGCCATAATTAAACTTTTTCTTTGCCACTTAATACACTCATTCTCTTAAATTCAAGTTTGTAAATACAAAAAACCACAAGAAAGATGAACCCAATTCAATAATAGAGGTGAAAAAGGGATTGCTCCTTTGCCCCCACTACTAACCCCCTTTTTTCAAAAACAAAAGTCACCATTTTGTAAAGGAATCAGCTTTCAAGCTTCAAAAGAATATGCATGGATCATATCTCTCCTTCTTCATTTCTTCAATAGTTTTCTAAGCACAAACTTTTAGCCTTCCATCAAGCACTCAATGCAACCTTTTCCTCTCTGCAAAGTTTTCCATTACTTAAACCCTTCTTTTCCCATCTCCACTTTTCTTTTCCTTTGTGGAAAATGTAGTCGAAATTACTCGAAGAAAAGAAAAATTTCCCATTTTGATCATATCCATCCATTGATTGATGAAGGGTGACAAATGGGTTCCACTCCAACACCTAAGAAATCCCTTGTTTGCCCACCTTCACTATCTTCATTTTGAGTGTGCCTTCGCTTCGATGGATACATTTGCAACTGATTCAAAGTAGATATATCTATTTTTGGGTCCTCAATATCACTATTTCCATGACTAGTTTGTATCATGTTTGTGCCATAAAGTCCACAAAACTTGTTACCATCTTGAACTTGGTTGTTATTGGATTTTAACCCGAAACTCCCTAGGAATGAAGGGTCAGTTGAAGTTGCCCCCATTTGCGCAGCTTTTTGAAGTAAAGCTGTGGCTGACATAGTGGCTGAAGATGTTTGATGAGACTGAGTTTGAGTGCTGTATAAGGAAGGAACACTTTCATTAACATTTGTTAAAGGAAGTGAAGTACTTGTTTGATCTTCCACCGCTCTATTTGGAGAAATCTTACTTCCAAAAACCCATTGGTAATCAGATTGTGGATCACAATAAATTGTTGATGAATTCACAGACCCAAGTTGGTGAATTTGAGGGAGGTTATTAGGACCTATTGTTTCATGGTTTTGGTGGGATCCTTGACCCATCCATAAGGAAAGTCCATTTCTTGTTTGATCATTGGTTGAAATTGGCTTGAAAATTGAAGAGAAATGTTGGGAAAGGTTAGGGTTTAATGAACTTCCAATGAAATGATAATTGTTGTTCATATTTGATGCTTGAGTAACTCTAGCTGTTTCTTCAGCCAGTGCATCACAAAATGCTCTATGTGTGATGAAGCTATCTCTCCTGCTTTCACAAAAATTCAAAATTCATATAAGTACCAAAAATACATAAGTTGAAATATTAAGTATAAATACGAAAAATTAGGTATTCAATGGCATTCTGGTAACCTGTCATGACCCTTTTTTAGTTATCGTTTTGTTCCTAAAGGAAATGGAGGGAAAGGGTATGTTTGGTCGTCTTGTGAAATTTGATGGCCTTATCCTTATCGCAGAAACAAGGACACGCTAGTCACAGTTTACAATTACTAGATAGTTGTGAGTTAAGTAACTATATAAAGTGAACCTAGATAACATGCCAGGGACACCAATGAACATGGAGGCATATTTTATTTCAAAACCTCGAAATCAGTGCTATGAAATCTCCTTCCTGTAATTTTCTCTCCAACTATTTTAATCAACTCTGATCTCTGAACCTATCACTGAGATGTGCTAAACTTACCCTTCTTTCCCTCTTGCTAATGCTATTAAACTATTCAAATTTTGAAAAATCGCAACACTAGGTATCAAAACCTAACAATTTCAATGTGGGTTTGATTACTAGACTATACTACTCTAAATAAAATAAAAACTACATGTAGAAAATTTTCTATTACACTACCTATTCAGTAGTAAGAAAAAACATTCTTATACCAAATCGATTAGATGACTGATAACACCACTTTTATAATTTATTTACTATACTGATGTGTCATATATCCAATAGCTTGATATAAGAAAAGAAGAAAAGAAACAGATTACCTTGAAAACACAGTTCCACAATCACATTTATATTCCCTAGTACCACAAGTTTTGGAATGAGCTTTCCAATCAGATTGAACAGCGTAACGCTTAGAACATTTCTCACACTTCCATTTCTTCTCACCATGTTTTCTACAAAAGTGCTTCTTAATACCAGTCAAATCACCAAGAGCCCTAGAAGGATGATGATGAACACAACTTTTTTCAGGACAAACATAAACCCTTTTCTTAGGTTCTTTACTACTTCTTTGCTTCAACTTCCATGGCAAATTATGCCCTCTTCTATGAAGTTGCAAATTTTGATCCCTTTGAAAACCTTTTCCACATATTTCACATAAGAATCTATTCGTCGCCATTAAAGTCTTTGGCGATAAAGCTATAACTTCAGCTTCTGGATCTGAAAAACAAACATGAATGAATCATGAATATACCGATAAATCATAAAGTTTATACTAAAAAGTCAAACAATAAACTTGCCTGGAGTTCCAGGGAGATTTCTTTTCTTCTTGATTAAGGGAGGATTAAGTGATTCCCCAACCGGGTTTTGATTAAAACTTGATGAAATTGCTTCTTGAGCCATTTTTTTTGTTGAGCAAAAGTGATTAAAGGACTAAACTTTTTATTATAGGTTTTTGAAACCCTAACAATAGAAACTGATTTATGTAAATGAAAGAGTAGATCTCTTTCATTATTAATTTTTTCACCTTAGGAATAGAATATTAATTTGTTGTACAAATTGAAAAAAGAGAAATATAATATTTTGTTGGAGGAGGTGAAAAAAAAAAGTTAAAGTTGGCATGAAAACTCAAAGGTGCATGATGACACTTATGATGAGGTTGGGAGAAAGTTAGTCTTGAAGCCTTTACTATTTGGAATGATTATCCCATAATTTGTTTTGCTTTTTTTTTCCCTATTTTTCTAATGTAAATATCCTTTTAATCAATATTTATATCTAAGTGTTTAACATTAAATATATTGAATTTGGTTCCACTCTTTCATTATTAAATTTTGGAACTTCAAAATCTATTTATTTAAGGGTATTTTAATTATATTAATCTTCTATGTTAAATCTTTTCCCCACAAAGAAAGGTTTTACTTTGTAATTCTGTTATCAAGTAAGTTCTAATACTATTTCTCATAAAATTAGAATTAATTAATAAGTTTACTAAATTATTTATCAGTCAAAATTTACTCTAGTCAATCTCAAAACTAAATGAATCTATTGATTTCCAGTAGACAAGTCAATTTGAATATCATATCAGTCAATTATTTTGGAAAAAAGGATTCGTAATACTATTTGTTGCATCTCTTCTAGTAAAAATCTAAAAACATTCTTTTACTTATTATGTTTTTCACTGCATTCATTCAATTAGATTCATAATCTTTGATTTGAGTCATTATAAGTGTACTAAAAAGTTTATTGAACTTTAAGTAGTCAACCTACCAATAAGATTGATCCGTTAATTGTTAGTGAGCGTGTATAAAATTTAATATGGTGAACAATCTATAAATATTTATTAAGAAAAACATTCACTTGATTATTTCGTAAGAGATTAATATTACTTTATTCTAGTAAAAATTGAATAACATTCTTTGACTTATTATGTCTTTTTTCACTAGTTTCAATTAGACACCTAATCTTTAATTTAAATTGTGTCTTCAAAATTAAAACTTGCCATGCACGTGCCCAACTGTCAAGGGAAAAAACCAGAAGAAAAACGACGAAAAAAACACAAAATTAAAAAAGGAAATATATGTCCTTATGACAGTCATGACCATTACATATACATTCCTAAGTCATCTATGACTAGATTTCTTTACCCACTTGTGGCTATAATTTTTGCATCATTATCTTATCAAGAAATGGAAAATAAAGATATTGAGATAAGAAAATGGTAATGGAAAATGAAAGTGTTTTTGTTACTAATATAAGGTTGAATTTAATGTTTAATTTGGTGGTGTATATATATATATATTTGAATGGTAGATGATGAATGATCATATATATAACTTTATAGCTTTTTTTTGGGTATCTTTATGCTTTTGTTTAAAGGAATGTATGCATAGATTCTTGGTTGATTTGTTAAGCAATTGATGATTCATGACTTGACATATTTATAAGTAAAATTTTGGGAATTTAACTTTAAAAGTATTTGGATTTTAATAGCATGGTTGATGTAATAAGGGTTTAAATTAGTTTAGCTTCGTAATTTAGTATTTGGTGAGTGAGAATTGTGATAATACTGTTTACATGCATTTAATATCTAATCGTGACAAATGTGTTTGAGATTATTATACTGAAAGAATTTAAAATTATTAATGATTAGTACAACCGCTATAATTATATTAGTCTTTTTTTCTTGATTTAATATGATGAAAAGTCTAACTTATTATAAATAATATTAAATTTACCAAGTTACTAGGATATATGTATAGACTGTTATTTTTTCGGAATAGTATACTAAAAAGATTTTGGGTATTAACGATCATATGCAAAACACTAATCATACTATTTTCTATCAAATGGAAGGATATCTAGGTTATTATTAGAACCCATCATTATAACTAAAATTGGGGATGTGGGGCGAGAACCAATGATTGCCATTACTTATTATGTTGACTACGTTGATTGGAAAACTTTAATATTTGATGATAATTTGACATCGAATATATATAGGACAGTAAAATTTCACATCAAATAAGTATTAACTAGATCTATATTATATAAATTTTAATTAAATAATCAGTGATCAGTGATATCAGAACTATTTTAAAAGTACTGTATGAATATTTAACTTAACTGATTGATCGATATCGATAGATGATTTGACAACCATATTTTATATGATATGAAGTGAGTATACTAAATTGAACAGACAAAGATTACCCCATTATTAAGATAATTAATAAAGATTATTAAATAGTAAACAAGAAGTAAAGAAAAGGGAAGCAATTAAAAGATAAAGAGCTGACAAAGGCAGTGAATTTTTGGAAATATGAGCAGTCAGTCGTCTCCTTGTGGGCTGACTTTTCCTGCCAAAAACATAATCATAATCTAATCATGTTTTAGCTTTTTTAATTTCTTTATTATTTCATCTTTGGATTTTTGCTGTTGAACTTTGGTGGGCCAGAATATTCCTTTTTCCAAACCTTTCAACTTTCAACTTTCAATGTGTCTTATGGGATTCCTATACAAACCCCCACATCTTTATTTTATTGGATTTGTTTAAGTTTATTGGTAAAGGAAATGTATATTTGAAAATTTATGTGTTTGGGGAAAAGCAAATTGTTGTCACCAAGGGTATGTTTGTTTCTTTGCTTGTCTTTTTATTACCCTTGAGAATGAAAGAATTAGGGTTTAGTTTATTTAAATTTATATTTGTTTGGGGTATTCAAAATAGACCCTTGAATCTATTTTTCCTAATTTCAATACATATTTGTGGATTTGTTTCTTTAATTAATCATTTATCATTATTAATATAATAGTTTTCGAGCAATCAATTAAGCTCTTTCTGTATTAGTTAATTTAATCTAATTTGTGTGGATTCACTAAAAATCCAAAAGGATTTGTTGATTTAAAAGTCTTATATATGTGGTGGGGAATATGAATTAGTATATGATGTCAGAGTTGATTTAGTTACTATTGTGTGTACTCTAGTATATACGTATAGTTTGATAGAATGCTAGAGTAAATGAGAGGAATAAGTAGTATCAGAGGTGTGTACTTTAGTCTGTATGTATAGCTATATTATTCCAGAGTAAACGAAAAGAATAAATAATATTAGAGTTGATTTCAGTTACTATCTTGTATATTCTAGTTTGTATGTATATACAGATAGCATGTCAGAATAATCGAGAGAAATAAATAGTATTAGAGTTAATTCAGTTACTATCATATGTAGTTTGTATGTATAATCAGATAGTAAACGAGAGGTATATGTGACATTACAGCTAAAGTTGAACAAAAACAAATGTATGTGAAATGTATTGTAGAGATTCACATTGAGATTATATTGACGATATCTTGAATTCATTTACGTATCAATATTGATACGTTTAATATTGTAACAACAAAGTTAAAATAGTAATAATTATATTTTCAAAACATAATTTAATTGTGAAGGGGCAATTTAGTCAGAAGAGATTGAAAGTTATGAAGAAGGTAGAATATATTGGAATTACTTTATAATAAAAATGAGAACAGGAAAGCAGATTTGGATCTAAGGAATCCATTTACAGAAAATCCACATGCTTTGGTTTATCAAAAGTTGAAGAATATATGCCTTTTCATTAACCCACTTCTTTTAATTTTTTTTAACTTTTATTTTTTTTCCTTACAATTTTCTTATTAAATATTTACATATTCAACATTTATGGACTAGTTTTATAACCTAAAATTTACAACAAATATAAAAAAATTCTGCATGAATATTCTACGGGATAAAAAATATGTAAAAACGTAGATCAGGCCCACTATATTGTGAATATGTTGTAGTATTGACTTCCATAATCTTAAAATGATTAAGTTGTATGGTTGTAGAAAGACTTAATCTTATAAATCACATGATAGTCTCATATTTGATATGGAGCGTGATATCAGGAAAACAATTGTTACAAAAGAAATTCGAAGATCTATTGAAAATGTCCAAAATACCCTTAATTGGCTAGAAAAACTAGGTTTAATATCATTGGGGAAATTAAGCCGTATTGTTTTATTCATCATTCAATATTCATGAACAATCAATATTCGGTAGTTCTAATATTAGATTGTGTGTGTGTGTGAGTTGATTAATAATATTTAACACTAAATTTAAAAAAATATAAATCTTAGTAACCAATTTATGCACTAAGGATGGCACATTGTAAGTCTATAACTAGGTAGAGATTAATTAATGTTAGAACATAAAAAGACAAATAACCAAAACATTATAAAGACAAAATCAACTATATGTATGTATGTGTATGTCAGCTTGTGAATAATAATGGATTCTTATTTCACTTACATGACCATGTCAAATTTTTACTCTTTCTTGTTCATTCATGCATGTTTGGTCAAACTTAAGAACATGATATTTGTTTTATTGAATTGGACTGCAAATTAAAATATTATTTTAATTATAGTTTATGATTTATGTTATTTGTTTAACTTACATTTAAAATTATTAAATTTCATTTTAATATAAACTTGTGAGACCCTCTCCCATAGTATAGCAAGTGAGAGGTTTATGTATGACTATTATGAGATTAGTTTTCTTAAATTAATTGGGCTATGGTATTATAAAGTAATGGGCTAGGAACCAATCTTAACAGGTTGAACCCTTGTCAGTATGAATAGTATCAGTTAGGTTAAAGTCTAAATCCCATCGCATTTCGGAGGGCTAAGTTCTATATCGTGGGTGTACGTGGAAGCCACCTTGATGCTAATGAGAACTATTTCTAGAAACTGTTTATGCTATCTCGAGATTTCTACATATTTAAGGAATATCTTGTAATATCATAATCGACATCGGTGGTGAGAATGACTTATAATACTGAATTTTATTAACGAATAACTTGAACTTAAATATTTTAAAATAGTAAGAATTAATACATGATCTCAACAACTTGTATGAATCAATAAGTTGAATCCAGTTTCTTAGAATACTACTATGCAGTTCCTATATAAAAAAAATCATTTTCTGTTCGGATTTCCATGAAAAAAAAAAAAGAAGAACATCATTAATATGACAAGAATTATGTAAGTTATATATAATGCAATATATAATTGATGAAATTATTGGTAGAAATAGATTGAGAAGAAAAAACAAGACAAAATTATTCAAGCATCTTTTTATAAAAGAAATTCAAACATTTGTAATGGAGACAAACCATAAATTCCACTTAGGTTTCCACTACAATGATTTAAAGTAAAAAGATTAAATCATTGATTAATTTTAAAATAAATACTATTATCCTTGTTTATGTACCTTAGTGCTCAAATTGATGTTGATCTCCATCAAAATATCACCACATTTCTTATGGGTCAATCATATTTTACTTCAATATTTAAAAATATAGCTAGAAAAAGAATTGATTTTTTAGTTAATGATAAGCACACACTAAAGTATTAAAAGGGTCAAAATTCGTATATGCTGAAACAAAATGTGATTCATTTTCAAACTGGTTAAGTCGGAGTCTATTTGAAATTTGGTTGGATTGAGTCGAGTGGACTTATATAGTTGATTATTTGGGTTTTTGTATGAAATTTCAATAACACTCCTAATAAATTTTCTTGTCTATTATTTGATAGAGTTACTTATTTACACTCCAATGATTAGCCCGATTTACAAAGAACCCTCGTGCTATTTTTTTTCACTAATTTCTCTTGTGGTTTTCAAAATTTGTAAATGCAGAATTCGTCACTTTTATTAATGAATAATCCAATTTTTATATGGAAATTGATCTATTCAATTTTAATTGTTTATATTAAAACTTTAAAAGAATGAATTAGATATTTAAATTGAGTTCAAATTTTTATTAATTATTAACATAAAGTTACGAAATTAAGTATGTAAAAGAATTAGAAATAAGATGAGGGTAAGAGTGTAAGAAAAAAGAGAAATTTTGTAAATGGAGCCATCCACGAAAATACAACCCTTTTTTTATATATTACTTTACCCTATTGAACTGAGATTATCATTCTAGTTACCCATATACAAATTACGAGAATTTGTAAATAGCCATGAGTAATTAAACCTTGAGACAAGGAAATATTGATAGATATGACATATTACTTACTAAAGGTGGTGGTTATTGTCATCTTGGCTCCCAAATTAATCACTTTATATTATAAAGTTTATATTTAGTCCCATGATGTACTCATGTTATAGTACTAGACCACACTGTTATAAAATATAACATGTCATAGGGTGAGATAAAATGTGATCCATTTATGCAATTCAGTTATATATATGTTGGAGTTGGAGTTGGAGTTGGAGTTGGAGCGAATAATGAATAATTGTTTTGTTTCTATGTTATTTATGTTATTAAAGAAAGTGTGATAAAGTTCCATAAAATTAAAATAAAAATTAATTTAATTTTCCCGTAAAAAGTAAAAAGTAAAAACAAAATTATTTTATTTAATTCTCGTTTTGCTATATTTTATTTCCCTTTTATAAAATATTTAATTTAATGTTCTTTGTTATAATTTATTAGTCCATTTTTGTTTTTGGATATGCCCTTTTATCAAAACCAACCCTCTTCTTTATTTTGGGACAAAGCAGCAAGCCATGTTCCTGCATTTGGGCTGGATTAAGGGACCAAAGTTTATTAGCTCAAAATTCCCAAATTTTTTCTAAAAGACAATATTAGTCCATAATCACTATTGGCAGTGACAATTTTGTACATCCTCCAATTCCAAATTTACACATCCTTTTCCATAATCACTATTGGTATTCCAATTCTTAATTTAATTTCACAAAATTAGAATATAAGGTAATATAAAAACTTTCAATTCTTATGTCAAACCTAAGAATTATAATTTATTTTTTTCTAACTTATTACCTTTTACCATAGAAACATGACTCTTCAATATTTTTTTTTTCTATAACTTAATCAATAATCAGGTTCCTCTGTGTTTTTTTATTATTTTTCATTTTTCATTTTTTTTAATAAAAATATACGAAAAAATAATACTTTTTATTTTGCAAAGAAGATAAACTTTTCAAATTGATGAATTGTAATATATATATATATATATATATACATTTCATATTCTTGCTAGCCACCTCTCGTGGATCACCCCCTCCCAACAGATACTCTATTTTCTTGCGGGGATTATTCACTAATGGAGATAGTGACATTATATGATTCTATATATGAATTTGTGAATTATACACTTATGGATTCATAATAAAATCTGTGAATTTATTTGTGTTTTCGAAATACATCAGTTTTTGGATTTGATTATTTGAATTCAATTCCGGTTAAGTCAAAAATAAATTGAATATGGGAAAATAGTTTTTAATAATAAGATATAAATTTTTTACATTTTTTAAAATTATACCCAAATTACAAAATTAGAATTAGGGATAGAATTGTAATTCTAGATTACAATATTTTTTTAAATTTAAATAGCAAAATTGTAATTAAACCAAAACCAATTCCAACTCCAACTCCAACTCCGATTCCAATTCCAATTTAACACTTCAAAATTAAAATTGGAATTGGAATCGGAATTGTAGAATTGTAGAATTGTAGAATTAGAATTGTTCAGAATTACAATTCTAATATGGTGAGCCAAACCGAACCTTATAATAATAATCAAAATTCAACCTAAAACCCTGTCCTGTCCTGTCCGGCTGAACCGGATCTTTCCGATCCGACCGAAAACCCGTTTTCTTCTCCGCCGTTTCTCTTTCTCTGATCTATTCAACTTTGCTCTCTTCAGTCCTAATTTCCCCCAATTTTTCAGTAATATCTCTCTGCAAGCAAGAGCTTCATCGTAGCAAGTACGTTTCCACTTTCAATCTCGAGTTTTCCATTGTCATTTGTAGTGTGCAGTTTCATCTTCAGTGCTCCATTTTCATCTCAAGCTTCCCTCGAAGTTCGATTTTCATTTCAATCTCAGGTACTTTTTCAATTAAGCAAATCAGTCACTTACTGTTCATATATCGTAGGTTTGCTTAATTACATCAGAATTGCAATAGAATAACACAGTTTCTGACTTCTTTTTGCTGTTTCCTATCTTCTGTATTTCATTTATCTTTATGTGTGATTGCTTATTTTCTCTGTTTATACTTACTTTTATCATGTTTTGGTGTTTTTTCATTTTATGTTTATGTGAATTTGTGTTATATGAGTTGAACTTAACATTCAGGAGATTAATTGTCCATGTTTGATATTCATGTTGCTACACCAGCTTTTGAGATTCCTTAACTTAATGAGATTTTGTTATTAACACCAATTGTCAGCAGTTCTTCAAGTTGTATAAACACCAGTCCTTTATGTTCTTAGCTGATTTGTTCTCAAATTTTTACACATTTGCTGTATGAACACTCATCTTCAATCTTTGCTGTTACTTGGAGAAGGAATGAGAGACAGAGACCCACAGAAACTTTAGTTTAAAATTTTTGAGCAAATTACTTATCTGCGAATAGAGTTCACTCAGGTCTTCTATTCTTTTATTGTATACAATATACAATGTACAAATGTATGTACATGAAACTTGAGTTTGGAAGGAAAGGGTAGAGTTACAGGATCGAATTGCAACGATTCCTATGCTTCTTGAGAAATTCTGTAGCCCTCGGGTCCCAACCCACTCTCGGAATAATTTATTTTGCTCTCTTTTTTCAGGACCTAGATCAATCTTTCAATTCAATGAATTCTTTTACTGAGCATATCCAATCTTCCTGTCGAAATCCTGAGTGACGCCAGAGATTCTTTGTTTTGTCATAAGTTTTACTATAATAATAATCATTGGTGTTCTTGTGTCTTACTCTAGTGTCTATATTTGCAGTAGTGGTGAATTGAATCTTGAATGAGAATGTGGTAGAAGAATCAAGATTGTTACAACTTACATACAATGGATTCAAAAGCCTTGGCAAAATCGAAGAGAGCTCATTCTCAACACCATAGCAAAAAGCCGCACCGGCTTCAAGGATCAAAAGGTTCTTCAGAGAGTGGTAGTGGTTCAGGAATTCCAAAGAAGTCTTTGGGAACACAAGTTGGGGACCGAATCCCAGGTTGTATCTAGACTCCCCTCAAATTGGGATCGTTATGAGGATGAGTTTGTTTCAGTTTCAGAAGACCCATCAGGGGAGAGTGCAAGTCAACCATCTGATGTTGTTGTGCCAAAGAGTAAAGGGGCAGACTATCTTTATCTGATCAATGAAGCTCGATCTCAGTCAAATCAATACTTGGATAGCTTTCCTTCTTTGGATGATTTTCTGCCAGGTAATTCCTTTCTTCCTGATTTATTTAACCTAATCTTTCTTATCATTTTATTCGTTTATATATATGAGGTAGTGATACATTAGATGCATAGTGGATTGGTCTTTTTGATAAATTGATTTCTCTTTACTAATTTTCTATCTACCTGAGTGACTTTAATGGCCTACCTCTCCAATGCTATTTAGATTAGGAGCTTGTGCGAGAAAAAATTAAATTTAAATGGTCTCTCTATATTCAGTTCTGCTGAAATTCTGTTTACATGGGAAGGAGTTCATTTTGTTTCCATGTTTTGTACATTGATATATGAATTTTGTAATATCTGTAATAGTTTTATTTATCTGGATTTGACTATCTAATGAGCATGGCCTTAACCAGCATAGTATTATAGAATGGTATATCATCAATTGATTTCATGATTTTGTAGTATGACAATGGGGTTAAACTCCACAGTACAGTAAGTGAACAGAGAATGGTCTTAGATTCACTAGAGACAAAGATCTACTGTTCGGAGTCTTTGGTTGCATATTGGGGAACAATTTTTTGTTAGTCAGAGGGCTGATGGACCTCAAGAAACACGTCTTGTTAACAGAAGAAATAAAGGACGTCCATATCCATAGAGACAGTTTCACTATGGATCATCTGCATGGCTCTTGAAATGGGAGATGCATCCATTGCAGTTTTGCAGCTTTTTGATTTCATTGCTTTATGAGGTTAGA
>JAYMTB010000280.1:0-15898 GCA_036897585.1 Francoa sonchifolia | reverse complement strand
TCGCCGGCCATTGTTGTTCATAATCAGAGCTGAATTAGAGGTGTCGTCACCGGCGCCGGAATAAGAAAAACTTATTGTACAATGTTAATCTTAATGATGAAAGTAGTTTAATTAAGTAAATAAAAGTTTATAATATGTTTTTAGAGTAGCACGCTAATGAGACCGGATATGGTCCAATGTTCCGTGTGATGTTTTGTTATCACTGTCTCAAAATAATGAAGCACAAATCAAATGGAATAGGCATTATAGGAATGTAGAGCTTAACTGGTCCCATTACTATTGAGTGTAGCTATCATATTCCTGCTCCTGCTCAACGTGTTAAAACTAGGTCTTGGCACACACTATGTTGAATGCAATCATTTACAAATGAAATGCAATGAGTTATCATAACACCTTTCAATCATTATTACTAATAGAAGCAACAAACATGATTACTTGTTAAGACTTGTTGTTAGAATGATTGCAAATCTCTACTCGCTCAACTTAAGTTCTATTCATAATGCCATTATGCATGTTCCCCCTTTTAGAGAAATCACACACTTTTGTTTATGCATGCAATACCATTTTCTTTCTTGCCCGTATGTCAAGTTTTTTACTATCTTTCTTTCTGCTATTAAATGCGAAAAAATCACAAATATGGGTCAATTTTAATATATCGTAATTTATAATCTTCCCACAAATTATGAACAATAGACTTGTCGAGTTTCATGAATTATGCTCCAAATTCGATCATTTTGAGGGTACTTCCAAATAAGTTTGAGCTATGTTTTTCGGATATTATAAACAAAAAAGATTTCCCAATCTAAAATATACTATTCTAAAATCTACTTTTCTTATAGTGAATACTATATATATATATATATAGTTCTATATTATTGGGAGATTGGATTTAGATTATTAGTGAATAGTTCATCTAGGTTTGCCTAACATGCTTTATTTCCTTACCTTCTTTTTTCCCCTCCTTTTCCTCCACTTTCCTTTGGACAATAATGATTAAATCCACCATCAAAGTGTTAGGGTAAATTAATTAGTTATGAATTTGAGAGTTTTATAATGAAATTACCCAACTTTTTTAGAATCCTTTTGGGTCTTCTATGGAACAAAATGGCTAGGCATGGTCTAATGGGGATTTTTGTGGGTTCCAAATGCCAAAAAGATGTATATTATATGGTTATGTTGGACAACTTTTATTACATAAAGACAGTGAATTATTAAGCTAAAGGTGAATTTGTGCTTTATGTAATGGAAAATATATTTGTTTCCAGTTCCAACAAAAACCAAAAAAGTGCAAATATTTCATACCCGAATGCACCATGGAATTTACTTTTCCCAATAACTCATTCCATTTCTCAAATTGCTTGGAACTCCCAATATTGCCTAATGCTTTTAATGCTGAAACCCCATATTTCCTTCTAACTATTGATTTTTACTACTAAATCAGAAACTAAAACAAAAATTCTTGTCATAAACAAGTTAACCTCCGAAATTGAAGAGAACCAACTACTTGAGCTCGATTCTCCAAAGATTGAATAAAATTGATATGTTTGAGGAACTTTTTTTTTCATTAAAACCAAGAAGTGAATCAAACCAAGTTACTATAGTTCAATTTGTATTCAATCAGGTTAGATTTTAGTTTACATAATAAAAATAAAATCTAGTTAATTGAATTCAGATCTCAACTGTGAATTCAATATGTTTTTACACAAAGTTGCACCTTTAGTCATACATATATACATTTGAATTTTGTACAAATAAGAGAATGAAAGAAATACAAAGTGTAGTTAAATGGTTATTTGAGATCTAATTATTGTTTCTGAATTTAACAATTAAGTAATAAAGAGGAAAGAAAAATAAAGAAATAAAAATTTGGAAACTTACATTCCAATTCCCTTAGAAAGAGTTTAGTCTCACCTTGGCTTGGATTATCAATCCGGACCTTTTGATGTTATTTTATTTTCTAATTAAACAATGTTAATGCTAAACTAAAATATCCTCTAGCTCATATCACTCCAACACATACTATCATATAGAGTCATCCCATATGGTAATAAACTAAATTGTAAAACTTGAAATTGTGTAATCTCCTTAGCTAACAATTAATATAATTTGTTGTCCATGTTATTATACCACTCTTATATGTCTAGAATTCTCTTTATAACTTTTTTGTTAAGGATGAATTTGATGCTTTTAAACGTTGCTTTAGCTTTTTCTTCGTCAAATGTCATTAATACCGGTTATCTTTTGTATTATTACACACATTTAAATCTATTTTAATTCTCTATAATATCTAAAATAGTCATTTTTCACAAATTAATTACTTGAAATTAAACTCCAAAAATCTCTTGTAGTCGGTAAATTAACTCTCGATCAAATAAATCATAAAGAAAATTACGCGAGATTCTAATTGGAGAGAAACCCAAAGGCTACACCAATGTTCGACTAACCAATCAATTATTTAAGGGTGAGTTTAAAATGAAAAGTAGCAGGAGCTAATAAGTTGTTGTTTTTTTCCCTTTTACAAGGAGGAAGAAGTGTTTTTAAAAGTTGTTTCAACTTTTTTTTGTTTGTTAAATATCATTAATACCTTTTGTGTTTTGTATTTTTACATATATTTAAATTTATTTCAATTCTCAATAATATCTAAAATAATTATTTAATATAAATTAATCATTTCAATTAATTGTTTACCAAATACATAATACTTAAAAATTAACTCTTACTTTTTATTTTACCAAAACAGTTTTTAATAATCTACGGCCAAACTAGTAATATAAGAAACAATCCTATTGTCCTGTAACCTCCAAAACTACATTTTACCAACTATGGAACTACCATTCCCAAAATTCGTTATCAGACTCTATCTAAACCCATTCAAACGATGCAATGAATAAATCAAATTCTTTAATTCTTTAATTCTTTAATTTCTCAACTACACCTAAATCAATTTTTAGAACTCCTATAACTCTCATAGAAAATTGTTACATACATTTTGGAATAAAACATAGGAAAGTTTTGGTCTCGAGCATAGAAGTTAATCCGGCCAACTAAATTAAATTTTTATGTTATTTGTAACGATTCAGGTTTAGTTCATTGTTCTACACAATTTGTTGATATTGGGCTTAGGCCCCAATTATATCAAAATGCTTAAGCTTTAATTGTTTGGTAGTACGAAAACTCAATCTTACAAATCATACGCTTATCTCAAACTTTCACAATGAAACACTTAACTACGACACTGTAACCCAATTAACGGCTCTAATAGTCCAACCCATTATCCCGTGCAACTTGTTGATACTGAACCTATGCACCAACTATATCAACATGATTAAGTCTAGGTTTTATTTGGTTGTAAGAAAACTTAAACTTATAAATCATACTTTAATCTTATATTGTTTCACAATACTATGAAATCTCACATCGAAAAAGGTTGAAAAATAAGAATGGCCCTCAAATATGTAAAGTGGTAAAGTTTCTAATTCGTATTTGTAAGTGGCGAGCTCTTATTATTCTTGGATACTTTAAGCGAGTGAAATATTATCATTGGCTTGGCTGAAAAACCTTCTTTTAGCTTCCCATTTGGATATGTTAATTAAATTATTATCAGGTATGTCATTTATAATTTGTTCCATTTAAGCCTTCTTTTTGCTTTTATTGGCATTTGTAGTATTGACTCTCTTCCCTCTTTGCTTGGTAGGTTTAATCTAATGGGTCTGGTTTTTGTTTCTAGCCCAAGTTGGCTATATAGTTTCTTAGGGACTTTTGGCCTTTTCCATGGCCACTTCGAGAATTTTAAGGTTTTGGGATATGTGAGGATTGTCAATTGGGTTGGACTCATAAAAAAATTGATTGTTTCGTCCAAAAAGAAGTTTAAATAAATTTGAGTTGAACTAAGTTCGGATATGATTTAGAGTCCAAAATTTATATTGGCTTGAGCTTGACCCCATAGCTCAACTTGAATTAACACAACCCGAAATACCTTATTTATTATTTAGCTAAAATTATGTTTAAAATCTACAAGATTTAAATAAAAAATTTAACTTTTACATTTTTAGTTACTATGACCTTTACAAAATTTTGAGAGTTTTAATAATTTTGTGAAATTTCAAATTTTTCGATGATATTTCATGAAATTTTGACATATCACGTGCATAATTTGGATCCAAAATTTCAAAAAAGTTTTAACTATTTGGATGTTCAAATTCAAATAATACTTAAACATATTAAATTTCTAAATTAACCTAGCAACATTATTCTTTAATTACTT
This sequence comes from Francoa sonchifolia, assembly GCA_036897585.1. Taxonomy (NCBI): domain Eukaryota; kingdom Viridiplantae; phylum Streptophyta; class Magnoliopsida; order Geraniales; family Francoaceae; genus Francoa; species Francoa sonchifolia. Next base: position 11,634 of record JAYMTB010000280.1, on the reverse strand, counting down.
GAATTTTGTTCTTTGTGTACGAGATATATTGAAATTGTACTAAATATCGCCAAAAAATTTGAAATTTCACAAAATTATTAAGACTTTTGAATTTTGCGAAATAAAAGTAAAGTGAAATACTTATCGAGTTTCATTTCGCAAACTTAAAAATGAGAAATATTTCGAAAAATTCGAGCAATTTGAGGAAGTTTAGGTCCTTGCATTTTATACGAAACCCAAAATTTTCCAATCTGCTCTCAATCATATTTAAATTTTTTTCGAAGTTGATTTTTTATTTATTTATTTTGAAATTGAAATACTTATGAAGATAAAATAAATGTTAGATTAAAATTATATTTGAAAAATAAATTGAGTTTTTTACAAATTAGCAAAAAAAATAATAATAAATGTCTTTGTAACATTAAAAACAATAAAAGGATCTAATAATCAATTGTTTATATTTTATTAACAGGAAATTTGAAGTTACAAATAATTGAGGAACATGATAATATATTCAAATATATTCCTAATACAAATAATAGTTTACTACTGTTTCGTGGGGATAATATATTCAAATATATTATACCCAATGATATTTCTAAATATATTTTATCACCGTATCTCAAATTCAAGATTGTAAGTTATAAAATAGCTTGAGGTTAGAAGATAATTTTCAAAATCACAAAGATAAAAAGTGTCGTATGCTCGTAAACATATCATTGAAATATGCAGCTTCATTAATTGATCCGGATATCATTCGTTAATTCTCATAGCCTAATCAAAACAACAAAATTTCCAATAACGCAATCAAATGATTATAACAATAAAAATGAAAAAATCTAACATAACCTTGAGGCAACTGAACCTAACCTTGAGAAAACCGTACCCATGCCGCCCTAAAATTAGATAAATCTATTTTGAAAATAATTAATGTAGAGTGCCCACCCTATTTTAACTACAATTTCCTATTGGGCCTTTCTAAAACTAGTTTTTTTATGGTTCAGGGCCTTTAAATTTTATTTTAATATTAATCTAGGACTATATTATTAATTTAATATTTTATGTTTTTTAATTAATGGAAAATAATTTTATTCCAAAAGTTGTATATAGTGCCCTGCTTATTCAAATTTTCTGGTTCCGCCCCTAACCGAGCCTAATCTTGAGGAAAACTAAGCCGAACTTTGAAGCAATCGAGTCTAATCTTAAGACAATTGAGCCTAATCTTTCTCGACCCTAACTTTGAGGCAATTAAGCCTAATCCTATTTTTTCCTGAAAAAAAAAAAAAAAAAAGGAATACTAAGAGGATTCAGGGATTTGATGGAACACGTGGGTGGCCCCATGTGTCCTCTTGCGCAAATTTAATATCAAGTGGGTGAATTGCACCTCAGAATATTTGGAGTGAGAATTCAAGGATTCAATGAAAGATGTGGCCGTTGCACAAATTTAATATCAAATTGGCACGTTGCAGTTTAGAAAATTTTATGAGAATTTTGAAACTTTGATGAGGAATTTGATGATTCTGGGATTCAGAAAATTTGATTTTGAATTTAAAATTAGTTGATATTTGCAGAAGGAGAGAAGAAAAAATTAGAACTGGTTGTCCAAGGCAATTTACCTTCAGGATAAACCAAAGAATAATAACAAGGAGAGAAAACCAAGACCTAAAAACATCCCAAAGTGATTTATTCAGGACAAATAACAATAGGTGAGAAAATAAAACTAAAATTAGAGAACTTCCCAAAGTGGATTCACTTTCGGGATGAACAACAATGACTATCACAAAATGAATGCAAGTGGATTGAGTTATGTAGGGTGTAGAGTATCCAAGAAGCGCAGAACATTACAAGAATTATGAAAGAACACGACACGACACAACAATAGCGGAAGCGAGTCAATTGTGACAGAGAGTTGATAACGATAAAACTTGTATGAAAACTCCTGTGAGATTTGGGCTAGAATATTAACCATAAATCAATTCACCGGAGTGAAGAGTATTCTGTTATAGTAACAAGTTATGATCATGCACTTGGCTCTAATAACATGAAAAGAAAGATGATTATATTTCTGAATTGTGTGAATTATAAGAAGACATAAAATATTTATATAAGCAATAGACTAAGAAAAATAAAATATATATAATCAATACTAAATTAAGACCCATAATCAAAAGTTCATTTAACATTAATATTATCAAATTAGATATATTATATAATTATAATATCATCAAATATATTATATTGTATAATATCACAAATATTATACTATAATATTATAACTTGATATTATATCGAATGATATTTGTAAATATACTTCAACAAAACAATTGGTTCGAAAATTATATCTAAATTTTTGAACCAAACGATGGATTTCTGAATTTAACAAAGATGATAAATTGTAGACTAGAGGTAAAAAAACATCCGAGGAAGCCTGCAAAATTGGAGGATTATGTTGGAAAATCCAACTTTTGGTCAAATACCAACAGTTAATACTTGAGTTTTTATAAATGAGTTGGATTAATCTATATGAGACATATTTGTAAAGTCCATATTTAAGTCATCAATGTGAAATATGTATGAGCTAAGTGGACTGACAGTAGTGCGAGTTCAACTTATTAATTTGTATGGGCTAAGCACACATATTAAGTGATTAATGGACGGTAATTGGTGGTTCATTACAATTTTGTATTATTTGATAACTAGATCACGTATATGACCGATCTTACTACATGTTAAAATCATGTTATTGCCGATTTCATTATCCGGTATGTTATGTATTATTAATGAATTTGTTGTTTCATGTTTATATTGGTTTAAATCATTGGATACTATATTGACTTTTAATTATGTGAGTTTCAAGTAATTTGTATTTCATTAGTGAAACATATGTATATAATGTTAAGGAATCTATGTTTGAATTTTGTAGCATTTTTTAAATTTCCTTAGTCTCTAGCATAAATTTAGTGTGTGTTTTCCTTCTTTAATCCATAGTTCAAAAATATGTATTGTGATTATAAAAAGACACTTGAACATTTTATCAATAGAAAGCATCAATTCCAAAACTCATAATTTTATAGTGCAAATGTGATAAATTGATGAATTTGAGTTTCTATGTTGATTAGGACTTGTATTGTTTGGATTAATTTCTCTTTTAAAATTTATCTTATTTTATTAAGATTAAAATGTTAAATAAAATAATATGTTAATTGATTAAAATTCAACTTCAAGATCCTTCCGACTTGTCATATCAAATCTAAAATATTTTTTAAAAAGATAGTTTAGACAGAGCTATCTAAATAGGTATTACTCTCTCCACCGTCTTGCTTAGTTCTGCAATTTTTTTACTAACGCGTATACATTCCGAATCGTATTTCCATGATTCTCCACACAACCCACTGTTACACACCTTACTCTCATATTTCCTATCGCTCATTTGGAATACCCTAACTCCTTCCACAATTCAGCGGCTTCGATCAAAATGGGGCCTCATAATCGGATCCTTCAATACTAAGTTCGATGAGCTTCAATTTTTGTCCGAATCGGTCCGCTCTAATCTCAGCTCCTTCTGCAACAATTCTTCCTTCGAGGTACATTCTTGCAATTGATGTATGTCATTGTTTGGGCGCTGTTGTATGTTTTTGTGTTTGATTGAGAGATATATGTTTGCCTTGAAGATTACTTTGTAATTGTTTTTGTTTGGATTTTATATCGAGATCTGTTCACTTCATTTACGTCCAGATCTATTAATTGAAATATGGATGTGCACATGCTGGAAGAAAATTTGAATTTACGAAACAGATTTGAAACTCGGCTTCTTTTACATTTCCTTGTAGTATTTCTAAGTTTAAGCTCCACCTGTTTTCTTACTTCTGCCATTGTTGGCCATCATCTGTTGAGAATGTCTCATATTTTTAGGGTAGTTTGCTGTGGGTGTAGCATGATGGTACATGAGCAAGGCACGTGGAAGACAACAAATGGGGTGACATGTATCATTGGAAGTGTGAGAGATGTTCCCCTTCTACATGAGGAAGAGTAGGTTGTGCACAAGGCACGTGTCATCAATTGTTGAACAAAACGAAGTGACATATTTGAAGCATGAACCCTAGTAATCCAAAAGGCCGCGAGAGAGACTCGATAAAGCAGGTGGAGTATACTGGAGTGTTGGAAAATTGAGGAAATGTGAAAGTGGTTATAAATATGTATCAAATACCTAGTATGATTAGAATATATTTAAGAGATTTTGTTTCCATTCAACAAAATTTTGGTTTACGGATTACTTTAGGGATTCTTAGTTCAACAAGGATTTGGTTTACGGTATTTTAGTGATGTTTAGTCCAACAAAGATTGGATATAAAAATATTCTTAGAGTTCCTTGTGCATCAAAGAACTGTTATGAACCTAAACATTATTGACCTAGTCATATTTGAGGGTATGGGAGAGATGAGGAGTTTGTGAGTTGTTAATGAGCATGGAAAGGACACTAGGGATACCAGAAAGCAGGGGTCTTAGGGATGAGTGTCGGAAAGACAGGTCTAGATTACTTCCTTGAATTTTTTTCTCAATATAAACTATAGTGAAATTATCTTCAGTCCATGAATGTAAGCAGAAGGTGTGGAACACACTGATTATTGTGTTTTTTGGTGGTTTTTTCGTTCTTTGCATTTGGTGGATTTTGGGGATTAAATCCCAAAGTAATCAATATATATTTGGAATAACAATCCTATGCGACAGTATTAAAATGTAAACTTAGTGTAAAATGTCACCCAGATCTGAAGAAATTCATGCTTCTTTTACTTATACATTTTAGTATAATTGCTGGTAATAGATATTTTCAGTTGGATATTCTGTTTTTGCCTTATGTACTTATCTGTTGCACCATCATATCAGTGATTTTACATGCTAAAATTAGTTATAATATTGTTCATTTATTATTTCCATATTTAGGAGTCTTTTTGTAGTAAGTAACACAAATGTTTTTCTTGCTTTGAAGACCTTGTAGTCAAAGTTTATTTATCTTGTGCTTGCAATATGTTTATGGAAATGACAGGTACAAGTGACGGTCGTTGATGTATCCACCAGTGAGAAGGAGATTGAGGGTATGGGGGATTTTATGTTTGTGTCAAGGAAGGATGTTCTCTCATCCTGTGAGCAGACACCTACCCTGTTTTCAGATGACAGAGGCCAATCAATTTCTATAATGAGTAAAGCACTTGAATGTTTCCTTCAGAAAGCACAGAAGAGTGATGTTCTTGCTGGAGCTATTGGTCTTGGAGGCAGTGGAGGGACGTCTCTAATATCATCTGCTTTCAGATCACTTCCACTTGGAATGCCTAAGGTCATTGTATCGACGGTAGCCAGTGGTCAAACTGAACCATATGTTGGGACATCAGATTTGATATTGTTTCCATCTATAGTGGATGTATGTGGGATTAACAGTGTAAGTAGGGTTATATTTTCAAATGCTGGAGCTGCCTTTTCTGGCATGGTAGTCGGGAGGCTGCAGAGCTCCAGAGATCCTTGCAATGTGAAAAGAAAATCTACAGTTGGCATAACCTTGTTTGGGGTTACAACTCCATGTGTGACTGCTGTTCAAGGAAGGCTTCTCAAAGAAGGCTATGAGACCCTTGTTTTTCATGCCACTGGCATTGGGGGGCGGGCAATGGAGTCCTTGGTTAAAGAAGGATTTATTCAGGTATATATCTGTGGAAAGTTTATCTGCAGTATAAGTTCTAATTTAATCTTGAAGATGAGTGAACTAAAATTGACTCGTAAACAAACTTCACTAAGTATCAGGTACCTAAGGCTTTCTACCCAACTTGATTTCCACACTTTATATGATGTTTAAAGTTGGATCTCAACATTAAATTCATTTTGAATAACACTGATGACAAAAGGGTAACACTTCAATTGCAATCGTAACGTAACACCGTAGACAAAACAGTAACACTTAAATTGCAACATTTGAATGGTGTACGTTACCTTTTAAAGCTCACCAAGTTTTCTCAAATCTTGATAAACTTTGGTTTTGTAGTACCTTTGTTAGGTTTGAACTTTCGATGAATATTTTCAATTTCGATCATTTCAGGCTTAGATACTTGTGTTTTTCTTCCAAGAAATTTCTCAAGTTAGCATAGGTTCTTCCTTAGTGAACTTTAAATGGCTTATACTTGTAGCAGAATAGGGCTAGATTTTGTTCTAGATTTATGAGAGGGAAAGCACAAAATTAAAGATTCTGAATATTATTTTGCTCCTTCATATTCATTACATAACACGACAAACCAATTTATAAGGATTCAAAAATTTTGAATTTTCTGGACATAACCATAAAATAAAAAAATAAATCAAAATGGAATAATTTAGATCCTAAATAAGTCTTCTGGTATGAAAATAGAATTAATCAAACTACAAAAATTTGGAAATTTTGAATAAATTGCCCAAAACATCACCAAAATGAAGGGCTGATGACCAGCCCTTGTTTTCATTGATACTGAAGGCGTTTTAAAGCTCGACGTGGGCTTTCTTTTGATATCTGGTTGCTCCTGCAACCTGATTCAAAGTTATGGTTGTTTTAAGTGTACATTCATTTATTTCTCTAATTGGTCCAAAAATTGTTCTGCGAGCTGTTCCACATTAATATTGCAAAACTTCATAAGTATATGAGACCTTCAAGAGTACAGATACGAAAGGTTAATTTTCGTGTACATTTTTGTTTCACCTTACTATTGATGCACATCTTACAAAATATTGATTCGTCTTTCTACCGTAGCCAAATTACTATTAAATTCTTTTTAGATTATGGTGGTGATCTTTTTGTCCTATTATTATTGGTTTCCTCATTCTATATTTTCTTTCTTCACTTTTATCTTTTCCTATCTACATAGGGTGTTTTGGACATAACAACTACAGAGGTTGCAGACTATGTTGTTGGAGGTGTAATGGCTTGTGACAGCTCCCGCTTCGATGCCATCATAGAGAAAGAGATCCCTCTAGTCATGAGCACAGGAGCCTTGGATGTGGTGAATTTTGGACCTAAAGACAGCATACCATCTGATTTTCAGCGAAGAAAGATTTATGAGCATAATAAACAGGTGAGAAGTCTCAAAGACTTTGGTGCTTCTCTTTGTTACCCATCGGGATATGATTGCGTAGCTTTTGGCATTGGAAAATTGGTCACATTCTCGTTTTATTCATATAGTTAGTTGGATTTCATTATTCTGCTCCTAGTGACGAACCAGAGTAGTCTAATTTGTATTCCTGTGCTGGACAAGTGAAATGTTGCGCTTGCTTCCTTGTCATATGCTGATATGGATTCCACTTCTGCAACCAATATAATTTGAAGTGTCCAAAAATTATCCAGAATCATTTTCTATCACATGTAGGTTTCGGTCATGCGAACAACAGTGGATGAGAACAAGAAATTTGCTTCGCTTATAGCCAGTAAACTGAATAAGTCATCATCAAGTATTCGTGTATGCCTTCCACAAAAGGGTATCTCTGCTTTGGATGCACCAGGGAAGCCCTTTTATGACCCTGAGACTTCTTCCGCTCTTATATATGAACTACAGAGGCTTATTCAGACGAACAAAGATCGGCAGGTATTATTCTGTCTCTTCAACCGGTGATGATTACGATTGCAACCTTCTCTGTGTGCCTGAGTTTCATGGCCATAATCTTTTATAAGGGCCATCTCAACTCACCTTATAATATTTAAAGCTATGTGTATCTTATAGGTTAAGGTCTATCCTTTTCATATTAATGACATTGAGTTCGCAAACGCATTGGTTGACTCATTTTTAGAGATCAGTATGAAGAATTGTAAAGATTTATTTGCAATTGCTGAATCCAGTCAAGACGTCTGTGAGGATTCTTTATCCAGTACGAATCCATCAACATACTGGATCAATCTTTATAGTCTGAGTGACTTCCCAGAAGCAAGACCAGGTTGTTGGTTGAACACTAAACTTATATTCTACCCAAAAAAAAAAATCTTACTGTTATATATGGAAAGCATCAATTTCAAATTTGTATTTATCACGTGTTCGTCAGTAGTGAATCATAAACATACTTATGACATATACAATGTGCAGTTTTCATTGTCTACAGTATTTGCATATCCTTGTGATTATTTTTGGTTTGATTTTACAGATTTTACAAGGATAGGGATGGCTGCTTTATGTATGAATTGATTTAAAATTAACTAACTAAGCGATAGGTGCACAGGCTGAGTGCCTTTTTCGACACACCCACACTCGACCCTCAATAAGATAGCTTCTATCCTAACTTATCATAAAAAGTATGAGTTACAAACTGTTACATGCAAGGTGCTGGTGAAGTGTGGTTTCTACTGGTGGATATGTCTATTGTTAATGATTTATAATTTGGGATATTGGTTTGTATGAATTCATTAGTTTGGTCACTTTCGCATATTTTTCCTGTTCTGTTATTTGCATCCTTGAGTTGGTACTTTTTTTAACAGATAGCTAATACTCATATCCATATGTTGTTTTTTCAGCAATCTGGACTCTTTTTGCATTGAAGAATCTATACAAAACACCACATTAAACGAAAGTTACGGTATAATTATGTTTAGAAAGTAACCATGTCGTATTGTCTTCAATATCTTTAAATGTACAAACTTTTGAATGATATGTTGCTTTGAAAGAAAATTTATTAGTTGTACGCCCATATGGGCCTAGAATCCAAGTCTTGGCAAGTTAGTAACCTATTTCTGTTGTGGCAGAAACTTTGCAAAGAACTCGGGGAATACTGGACCAACTGAAAAATCAAATAAATAAAGGAATTCCAATAATTGGGGCTGGTGCAGGGACTGGCATTTCTGCAAAGTTTGAGGAAGCTGGTGGTGTTGATCTGATAGTGTTGTACAACTCTGGGCGCTTTCGCATGGCTGGAAGGGGTTCATTAGCAGGCTTATTGCCCTTTGCTGATGCCAATGCTGTAGTCCTAGAAATGGCCAATGAAGTGTTGCCTGTAAGTTTTAACTGTTTGCATGATCTAATAGTTTTACCGAAGAGGGAAATTTTCTTTTTGCTAAATATAAATTGGTCTCTTGCTACATAAAGAGGCCGATTTGTTTTGATTTTAAGCTATATAGAACTTTCATATATTGCTTATGTAACTTTTAAGATAAAAAGGCCTTGGTTGCAAATGCATTTAACCAACAATTATTAGCCATATTAAAAGAAGAGAAAGGAGTAGATGAATTTTGTGCTGCTTCATATCATTAGATTGTAATCATGCTAGTATTTGGGTTAGGCTGTCTTTGGATTCAAATTTTTGCCATGTTTTCTATAAAAATGTGAATTCCTTGATATACTATACCTAAATTTATTCAGGTAAAGAAGGAAAATAACTAAACTGTGTCATTTCTTTTGAAACCTTACTACCTTATACTTTCAATCATCCTTTAATTTTTTTGAATTTCTTAATACAAATGTGTTATAAAGATACAATGAGATGACCATCTCATTTCCAATTTGACTCTGTTTGAATCATGTAATATAAAAACATGCATGCATGAACCCGATCTTGGAATACATCATCAATTTTGTTTTTCTGTTCAAATTTGAGTTCCCTTTTGAATGTTTCTTTACTGATTGGAAAATCACAAAATTTTGTAGGTGGTGAAGGAGGTGGCAGTCCTTGCTGGAGTGTGTGCAACAGATCCATTTCGCCGAATGAGTTATTTTCTAAAACAATTGGAGTCCATGGGATTCTCTGGAGTGCAAAATTTTCCAACTGTTGGGCTGTTTGATGGTAATTTTAGACAAAATCTGGAAGAGACGGGAATGGGATATGGGTAGGTCTTTCAGCATAAAAGTTTCTTTTACCTATCATGCTATTCATGTATCAAATAACTTATTTTTCTGTCATAATGGTAGCTTGGAGGTGAAAATGATAGAAGAAGCACATAAAATGGGTCTATTGACAACTCCATATGCTTTCAATGAAGATGAATCTGCAGAAATGGCAAAAGCTGGTGCTGATATTATAGTGGCCCATATGGGCCTGACTACTTCTGGTACAATAGGTGCAAAAACAGCTGTCTCAGTGGAGCAAAGTGTTTTACGTGTACAAGCTATTGCAGATGCTGCACATAAGATTAATCCTAACGTTATTGTACTCTGCCATGGAGGTACCATATATCTATCTCTTTCTTATTATGAATTTTCGGTGTTGTACCTTTATGACCTTTACGTTGGTGGTCACATTTCTGGTTTACCTTGCTAAACGTGTTTTCATTTTCAGTTTTGAAGATTTTGTATTACAATCTTTTCATTATGTCGATATATTTGTTCTTATATGCTCATTTTCTGGTTTATTCTTCTTAGTTTTTCATCGATTATATGGGTGATTTGATTTAAGCTATTGATCTATATAAGGTTTCAATAATATCATTTTGATATTTTAACTCTGTATTTTTTCTCATCCCCATCTTCTAGTTTTCTGTCACTATGATTGTTCTTGACTTGTTTTCTTTTAGTTTTTAAACTCTGATCAATAACATTCAAAGTCACATTGAAGGTTTAGGTGTTCTGTTAATTAAATTGTAATTTCTATGTCTAGCAATATCAGTTTGACATTTTTGGCGCAACTGCAGGTCCAATATCGGGTCCAAGTGAAGCAGAATTTGTACTAAAGAGAACAAAGGGAGTTCACGGGTTCTATGGGGCATCGAGCCTGGAGACGCTGCCATAGTAAGCACTGTCCAAGAGTACAAAGCCATTTCCCTCGTGTGAAGCCATTTCCCACGCATGGTATAGATGATATACAAATTTGTTTTTCAACAAATACTTGTTGTATGTCTTGAATACTTGGTAGTTTTGTAAGAATATGACATAAATTTCCAAATGCCCGGATTCATCCATTTATATTTCTTTTTTCTTATTTATTTGTTTATTTTTCAATAATAATAGAAATTCATGCAACAATTCTGATTTTGAAAAAACGAGATTTCAGTTTTCAAAGATTTGTCTACATACTTGATTATAGATTTTATGGGTTTTCCATGAATTATTTGAGAAAATAATTAACTTGGAAAATAAAATATTGTTCCGTGAATAGTTTTGAGACACGGAGAATTAATAAAATATTATTTACCAAACGTTGATTATTGAATTATCAAGAATCTTCCCTACAGTTGATCCCAACAAAACAAGGAATTTCTTAGCCATCTTCATTCCTCTCCTTCATACCCATCTTCATTCTTCTAATCTGTCCAAATTCAATGGTGGATGCAGTTGTTACTGTGTTCTTGGAAAAATTGCTCAATGCTTTTGCAGAAGAGAGCCGGTTTATAAATGACTTTAGAGACCAATTTGAAAAATTACAGAATGAGCTTCTGTTGATGCAAAGTTTTCTCAAAGACGCAGATAGACTCAAGAGAAAAAACCTAACTCTTCGTCGAGTTATGGTGATTTTGCGTGAGCTGATTTATGAAGCTGAGGATATTTTAGCTGATTGCCAACTTCAATCCAATCATAATGGTGAATTACCTACTGATTGGTTAGTATGCATTTACCCTTCAAAACTTCATTTCAAATATGAAACTGGAAAACGTTTGGTTGAAATTAAGAACAAGATTTCTGATATTAAACAAAATATTGCATCTTATCTTGGAGTGTCGATGTTTCGGCCTGA
>JAYMTB010000279.1:0-15918 GCA_036897585.1 Francoa sonchifolia | reverse complement strand
GGGTATACTGGTAGGATTTGCTGCTTCTTCTTTCTCGTGGATCGATTTTCTTTTCAATTTTCATTGTGGGGTTTCGCCAACATTTTTATTTATTGGACTTGCTGGTGTGATGATATGCTGATTTTGCGGATTTCTGTAATATCACACTGCATATAAATTCTATTAATAAGATCATTGTTTTTTATGTTAAAGATGGTGAAAGGGAATCGAAACATGATTTTGACAACTCTTTTAAGTATTAGTTTATCGACGAAAATGGAGGAAGATATCATGGTTCTAGCCATTAGATTGCTAGATTGAAAAACGTGTTCCATTAAAGAGTGAACTTTTACAATGAGGTGTTGTCATCTACATAAAACTACGAAATTCCAAGATTGACTTGAGCAATCACTAATTTTTCCCTTAATACCAATAACTTTTAATCAAGAAGTTTATGTACCTGTGGATGATTTGATCGACTTTTCCTTTCCACAATATTTGCACATTTGGATTCTACACTATTCCAGGGTTAGCGATTACATCTCATAGATTTTCTCGAGTGTTGGTAATAAGCATTATGAAACTGCACAACAAGTGAAGCAAACTTTACAAAATTATAAAGAACTTCAGCACATCATAGCTTATGTTGGATGAATTACGGAAGTAGGATCTCACCTTCTAACGCAACCCTCTTCTTAGATGAATTACAGAATAAGTAAATTTCGGATCGAATAATTTTTGTAATCGAGTTTCAGATCTAGTACATGAGAAACATAATCTGATTTAAAATGGTGGATTATACGAAAAGAAAACATATAGAAAGGCACAGAAAATAGAGAGAAATAAAGAAAACCTGTCTTTTGTCCCACATCTCTCAGTTATGAACGAATTAATCTCTTTATAACTTGACACATTCGCTATCTCGATTGCCGAGCTCAGTAGCGAGAGCTTGTAAACAAGCGTGGCAACAGAATGGTTGGATAATGTTTGGGCTCCATGGTGGGGCCTGTTTAGCATAATACTGATCTGTCCGATCCAAGAAGAGAGTTGAGCCATGGGTCTCGAGCTAAGGCTCGGGTCTCATTTGGTTCCTAAAGCGGAGGGCAATGCGTGAGGCTGGTTTCACAGAGCAGCGATCACCTCCCGCTCTCTTCAGTGGATGGATTGCGGGCCGGAGCTGGATTGGTCCCTATATGCCTGAAAAGCCCTCCACATCTGGACAATCATCCTTTTTGTTTCAGGGGCCCATGACGAGGTCATCTCATCTGTTTTTTTTTTTATCTTCTCCTTCACACAAACTATATATTTACTATCAAACAAGTACATGAGAATAGGTACAACGCTGTTTTTTCTTCAAATCAAAGAGAATATAGTTTTGTATTCAAAGGAAGATTCCTAGAAGCTGTTTGTGAACCCTTTTTACAGTACAAGTTCCCCTTTTCAATTTTTATCCTTTTGAAAATGACTTCAACACTCAATTTACATATTCTCCTACTCATCTAAATATTTTGTATTTGAATTTTCATCAAAATATTGAAAATAACATGCAATATTTAACATTTGTTTTTGGTGATTTGGAAAGTGTAACTTAAAGGGACAGCTATAGATTACATTAATAGAAATAAAAGTTTCAATTGATTTTAGTAGGTGACCAATAATCACTAATTAATTTGATTTCAATACCACCACTAACACATTTAATTTAACATCAAATTCTCCTAATTCATATTTTATTCAAAATTCAAATTAACATTTTCACAAATTATGGGACACATTTACATAATGGAGAATTTTGTTTTTTCTTCAATATTATTTGTGATTATAATTTAAGATTATTGTGATATCAAATATTTACATGTGAAAAGTTAATTATAACTTGATAATCAAAAGTAGTATATTTAGGTAAATAGTTTATTCAAAATAGTTCATTTCCATTCGAAGATAAGACACCGAATTGCGTGTTTCCTTACTGACCCCACCTTCAATTCTTAGTCCATCACAACGCGGTTTCCTTCGACCCCACAATTTCTGCAAAATCTCTTTTTCGTCAAATCGTTTCTCCAATTTCTGTAAATCCTTCGTTTCTCAGTCGCGGCCAAATTGCGGAAGATGATGATGGAGTTTCACGGCGAAGAAGCATCGCAGATTCAGCCAAATAGTGATAATGGATAAAGAAACTATAATACAAGTACTTTGTGTTTTTGGATTTTAGTTCTTCGTTTGGATTGATTGTTTTTGTGTATATAAATGTTATATGTTTGTTAATCCTATCCTGATTGTTGGTTTGTTCATCAATACTGTTGATATAGTGCTGTGTGGCTTGTTGGACATTTTCATCATGTCACAAAAGAGACACCCTGATGAAGGGAAAGGTGGAACTGAAGGGAATAGTCACGAGGATAAACGAAGGAGGCTTCCTACTTTGAGGAAGTAAGGTTTTAATTTTGAGATTTTTATGTTAGTTTTTGATGGTTGATGCTTGTTGTATGAACTGATTGAAATAAAGTGGAGGTTGTAATGAAAATTGAATTGGGTTGTTCCTTAGGAACCATAATTGAGATTGTTGAGCTGAATTGAAGGGACTATTACACGTTTGTTTATATGGTTGGTAGATGGTTGGTAGTCATGTTTTGAGTAAATGAAATGTAATGAAGACTGAAAAATTGAGTGGGGTTATCTTGTTTGGTGGATTGTGTTTATATGGAATTTGATTACTTCTTCGCCTATAATTGTGGAGAATTAATAGGTTAATTTTGTTGTTTTGAACTTCGAACGAGATTATGGCTTGGGGAAGATGGTATAAAATTCCATAAGTTATGCATGTATGCGGATGGATATGAAATTGGTGTATTTTTATATGAAGTTAGATGATATTTGGTGATTGAATGAGCTAACATGTAACACGTATTGTGTTATAAGTAATTGGAGAAATGCTATTAAACTATGTTGTAGTTTTTGTGATTTTGAATATGTGAATATGGATTGTGATAAAAGTCACGTTGTGTTCTGTTTAGTGTGGTTCTGGAGGTGATGAGGATGCAATCGGTGCAACATTTGCTGGAGCCAATTTTGGAGCCCTTGATTCGTAGAGTGGTGAGCTCATTCTCTTATAATTTTATTTCAATAGCAAGCTTCATGTTTATTTAAATGACAGATAATTGTAAGCTAATACCAGCGATGACACGACTCACACTTTCTTTAACTTTTGATTTTTGTAAGCTAATTATAATTTCACCATTACTATGCGAATAAAATATTGACACAAAAGAATTAGTGTACTAAAAGCATTTTGATAATATTGTGTATGAAGCTTGAATACCAGTCGATTGTCTTTTATACTATTCGTGAGCTCTCTATTTTGTACCGGTTTTCTTTTTGGTAGATATATTTATCACAATCTCATTCTAGTAGTCACTATTTGTTGCGTTTACAGGTGAAAGAGGAAGTTGAATTGGCTCTGAGAAAGCATTTGACCAGCATGACACGGTAAGAAATAGTACTGATTAACTTTTCTAGCCAAAGGCTTTCAAGTTAATTACCCTCGCAATGAAATCTTGGAGTTGATGTTTCATTTGCATTTTTGTTCAGGAACTACGGGAAAGAAGTAAATTCTCCCAAGTCAAGAAGCTTACAACTGCAGTTTATAAACAATCTCTCTCTTCCAGTATTTACTGGAGCTCGAATTGAAAGTGAAGAGTGTTTGGCCCTGAAGGTAGCTTTAGTTGACGCTCTTACTGGTCAAATTGTTAACTCTGGGCCCGAGTCCTCAGCCAGGATAGAAATTGTAGTTCTTGAAGGGGATTTTGATGGTGACGAAGGTGACAATTGGACACTTGAAAGCTTTAAGAATAACATTGTAAGAGAGAGGGAAGGGAAGAAACCACTTCTGACAGGAGATGCTTATTTTTCTCTTAAAGAGGGCATTGGTTCAGTGGGTGAGATTTCTTTTACGGATAATTCAAGTTGGACTAGGAGTCGCAGGTTCAGGCTAGGGGCAAGAATTGTGGATAACTCTGATGGAACTCGAGTAAGAGAAGCAAAGACAGAACCCTTCATTGTCAGGGATCATCGCGGAGAGTGTGAGTTCTTATTTTTAGTAATTTTTTTCTGTGATTTTCTTCGGTCTATTGGTGTGATATTGTTCAAACTCTGTCACTATATATCAGAAGAAAGGGAGGGACATAAATTCAATTGTTAACGTTTTATTACTTTTTGCAGTGTACAAGAAGCACCACCCGCCATCTCTATTTGATGAAGTATGGAGATTAGAAAAAATTGGGAAAGACGGAGCTTTCCATAAGCGCTTGAGTCAGGAAAATGTCATCACCGTAAAGGATTTTCTGACATTGCTATTTATCGACTCTCAAAGGCTGCGATATGTAAGAAAATCATTATCTTTAGGATTTTCTTCCAATTTAAAAATCGAGTTACATATGCCATTAATTGTTCTTTTTTGAGACCTATGCAGATCCTTGGCACGGGAATGACTGCTAAGATGTGGGAAGTGACAGTGGAGCATGCTCGGACTTGTATCCTCGATAAGAGGATATTTTTGTACTGCCCACACAGTACCCCGCAGAAAACTGGTGTGGTGTTCAATGTTGTAGGACAGCTGATCGGACTACTTTCAAAATGCGAGTATGTTCCTGCTGATAAGCTCTCCGAAACTGAAAAGGCATACTTCTTTCCTTTTTGTGTGTTTTACCCTTTTCTATTTCTGCCATCCTGATTCTGTTTTCATCAGGTTGATGCCCAAAACCTGGTGAGATCTGCGTTTCAACACTGGGGGGAAGTAGTTTCGTTTGAGAACGAGGCTTCCCTCACGGGTGGCTGCTCGCAGATACCCAATTCTCCTTATGCTTCAAGCATACGAACGAAGAGCTCAAACGGGACTAAGTTTTTGGTTTCTCATAAAATTGATGCGTTTGATTATACTCCACAAGCAAGTGCTTCTCCAGATATCATGTCATCCATTTTTTCCATCGGGGATGTGAGTCATAGCTTGGATGATCTTCCGTTGCACAATATGGACAGTTTAGGTCTCAGATATGACCCGACTTTGAATTTTCCAGGCCAGATCACAAATACCCTAATTGACACGGAATCTATGTCTAGGGTATTCTCCGATGAAGATCATCTTCGATTTTTTAATACCGATCATTCCCTCCACTCTCAGAATTCCTCCGTGGAATCACAAGCTGATCTACACAGTGCTGTTAATAGCTTCCTCTTGGCTCGTTCAGTCGGTAAAGCACAGACAAGATGGAAAAAGCTATTCAGTGTGCTGAAATGGTTTTCAGTAAAGAGAATTGTGGATTCCAGAAAAACCAAAGTTCGCGAAATTCAGAGATTTAGTAATGGACCATGAAAGAAAAAGGTCCGATCACAGTTGCAAATTTAGTATTAGCAAGTGCTGCCTGGCTTATATGTCTGTGTGCAGTTTGTAAATTGGGAAAATTTTTTATGCTTCCTTAGATGTAGATACAGCTTGTAGTTTTTAATTTTGTTCGAGGTTTCTTCGGTGTAAATACAGCTTGTATATATGGAAGCCTGTTTTACAGAATTACACAGCTTTCTTGTTGCTTTCAGCGTATGTAATCTGATTTGTAGTAACTTGTAAATGGGGAATAAAGCTACTCA
The DNA here is from genome assembly GCA_036897585.1 of Francoa sonchifolia. Taxonomy (NCBI): domain Eukaryota; kingdom Viridiplantae; phylum Streptophyta; class Magnoliopsida; order Geraniales; family Francoaceae; genus Francoa; species Francoa sonchifolia. The sequence goes on along the minus strand of JAYMTB010000279.1, from coordinate 10,299 downwards.
AATTATAGCACTTTTGCTTCGTCTAAAAACAAAGTAAACCAACTGACACCAACTTTCAAGCTGACATACTCAAAAGACATTGAATAAAAACTAAAGCCCCGACTGAAATAAATTGAAGCAACAACGGATCACACTTAGAACCTCATGCTTACATGCTAGACCCTTGTTCAGCAACAGCTTGAGACTCATGGAATGAAGTGTAGAAGGTGAACAAATTTGATATATTGAATCGATATATTATATCTATATTTCTGTGAACAAGCAAAATTTCTAGTCAATAGTTAAGATATTTGAACATGTATGAGAGAAGCTACTATGCCTTCTTATATAGTGGCTGATTTCGTGTAAACACGTGTGGAACACAAGTTCGGAAGGTGTTAATAAATATGGAAGCTGACCACAAAATTCGGCTTTCAAAATCTTGACTGCTGCAGCATGTTAAGTTCACATCTTGCAAGCATCACTGTCTTTGCATACTTCACCCTGTAAGTAAAACACAAAGCCAAATTAGTCAGCACGAACTATCTCTCACACTGTTTACAAATTTATGAACCAGAGATATGTTCTAACAAAGCTGCTTTTAAAAAATATGCGGTCTTTATGAAGACTTGTAGCATGGGGAAGTTTACATTAAGATGTATGAGGAAACTTGATAGATATGTTTCATTTTTATGTTTATGGGTTTCAAACAATTACGACGAAGCATATAATGTATCTTCTTTTATATCCTGCAAGCCTCTTTTACGGAATTTGATAAGATTGTATGAGGAGTACTAATGTTTCGGGAGTAGGTATACAGTCCAGCTGTTCAGTATTATCATTTAAGGAAGTTTTAAACTAATTTGTTTCATTCTGCTAAATGTCTCCATGTCCATTCTATACAATATATATAGATACAGAAATGGGGAAATTCATGCACTTGTAGTATCTCTAACCTTGTTCTTCCTTCGGGCTTCCAAAATCTCTTCTAAAGGTGGTCGACCTAAAACCAGAAGAGGAATTTTGGTAGTAAATAACAAAAGGTACAAATCAAAGTGACGATAACCAAATATAAAGATTCATATGATCAAGTTACTGAAAGTAGAAAAAAGATCAGGTGAGAAAGGTATTGGTAACTCTAGAGTTATCCAATGTTGTTTGATGCATGCTGATGGTTAGAAAATCCAAACACACATATGTTCAAAAAAGTACAATGAAAATGTTTCATGGCTCAACTAAATAACATCCGAGTCCATGGAAAAGTATATGGAGATATATAGGGGTTGGTCTAGTGGCTAAGGTGGAGGTTTTTCATATTGTGGTTTGAGGTTCGAAACTCGTTGGGGCCAGGGGTGATTTCCTGAGTATTAAAAAAAATATTGTTGAACAATCAAATAATTTGGATGTATAACTCGTGTGGTTAATTCAACTTCCGAGTTGGTAAAATCGAGAAAGATAAGTCAATCTAGAAAAAACTCAAAAGTGTCATTCTGAAATCATAACAAACACTATTCTCCAAGAAAGATAAGCAATCTAGAAAAAACTCAAAAGTACCATTCTGAGATCATAACAAACAATATTCTCCAATCAAGAAAGATAAGTCAATCTAGAAAAAACTCAAAAGTGTCATTCTGAAATCATAACAAACACTATTTTCCAAAATGTAGTTACCTGTAACTTGAAGACGATATTTAGCCCAAAAAGCATATACGGAATCAGCTATTGTAGCAATCTGTAAATCACAAGAATTCCCATGTAAAAAAAGAATACTGTACATGAAAAGACAAAAGGGCTTTCTTCCGAGTACGTAAGGAAAGGCAACAGATTATTTGAAGAATGGATAATATGAAGTTTAAGAAATTTACAGGTTCATATTTGGTGATGGCATAAACCCACCCAAGACCAACTTGTTCATATAGTCTTCTAAAGGCCTGCAGATCACAAAGGCATAAAAAAAGTGAAGACACTGATTTAACAATGATAATTCCATTTGAAAGTAACAATGCGTTCTATGTCACAAAAATGGAGACAGCCAAGGATATTGGTTGTGGCAGTAACAGGCTGTTAATGCATTGATTCAACTTTGAAATTTAAAGTCTTAAGCTCGAAATTGACATCATAACCTAGCATGCACCATGAGCTTTTCACACAATAAATAGGGAAAAAAATTTATCGTGAGTACTCAGAATAAAATCATTAAAATCAAAATGAAGAAAAAGAAAGATGATAGTGGTGACCATTGACTAAAGGTAGCATAGGATATCACAGTTTGGTATCCAGTGAGTTAGATAACCAAAAGTATTGTGACCAGAACAAGTCAGACATTTTCCATTAACATGTTAAATCCAAACATTCTAAATTCCAACTAAGATTAAATAATAGAGTGAGCATTAACAAGCTTAATAAGACCTCCATGTTGATTGTAACATTATATATAATAACAAAGTAAAATGGAAAGCAAGAAACAGTAACAAGGTGTGCTTCAGTACTAATAATGTATTCATGGAATGATTAAAAAGATAACAGAACTTAGGAAAGCAATCGTACTTCGACATCTGTGACTACAGTTCCATCTGAAAGGATTGCATGAATTCTACCCATAACCTAAAAAACAAAACTTCTTCATTATGTCATAAAAGACATGTCTAAAGAAGATGTAAAATATAATATCATATCATACAGTTTTGTAGTCGAGGCTCTGGTTCTCCTCTGGGGAGTATTCATCTGACCCTATGTCAATAAACTTTATTGTACCGTAGTCCTTGTTCCTCTCTCTTAGCATATTGACCTGGTGAATTACGATCATAAAGAAGTTAGCATGAGAGACCACCTCCTATATAAGTGAAAATAAAACTTTTTGGACATTCAGAAGACAAGCAAAAGAAAAAAATGAGTTACTTGGGATAGCCCTCACCTCACGCATACAAAGCGGGCAATCTCCATCATAAAGCATCTTAATCTTCCAATCCTGAGGTGATTGTCCGTCATCTTCTTTCTTTTGGGCAACTGGTACTGCAGTTGCCTCATGTATTACTCTAATAGGATATTTAAAACCTGAATCAAACCAATCGAAAAAAGAGCACAAATTAAAATATTATCAGTTAATGTTTTACTAATCGAATTTCAGGATCAATGAACCAACATACCACTGCATAGAGTCCCAAAAGTTTTCTTCTTTTGAATAACCCCAATTAAGTTGAAAAGTTACATAAACCACATAATAGAAGCTCAGTGACTTCTACAGCTTAAGCGTTTCAAATTCAATCCAATTACTCTACAATTAATTGTAAAACGCTGCTGCAAGCCAACGATTGAACATAATGTATCTATTACATGTTAATCAATATTCAGAGAAAATAATACTCGGAGATTAAGTTTCGGATACTTTTCCTCATCAGTTTTTTTGTCAAGAAACAAATAAAAATTCTATAACAATACAATGAATCAAATCACAAAAGCGAAAACATAAACAATACAAAAAAATCAACGAGACAACAACGTATTTATCTCTCAAACTGTAACCATCAACACACCACCATTACCACACATATCGATTGATTCAAACAATCTCTATAACTATATTTCAATCATAATACAAAACTGAGACAAATTTAACAACGAAATCGAGAGAAAACCTGATTGAAGAAAATCAGGATGCGAAATTGAAGAGCGAGGATGCCAGATTCGAAATTGGCGTGAAACAGAAGGGAGAGATGGATTGGATCGTCTTGCAATGCAGGTAGCAGCTAGGGCTGCTCTCAACGCCATTGATTCTCCTTATGGTTTTCATTTAGTGGCATTTCCTGCAAATTTATTTGGGTTCGTTAATTGCTCTATATATGTACGTGGCTACATTTTCATACACATGTATTTCGGAAATTTAATAAATAGTAATTTACGGTTTTATATTTTTAGTAAAACATAATATTTATAATATACCAATTAATTACAAAAATAATTTCTATAATATTCACTTATTATTAAATCTAGCCCAATGCTAAATTTTTGCGGCCCAATTAGCCAATTTTGAAAACTTATGACCCAGCAAGGCCCAACTTTGAACAACGATCCAATTTCGAATATGTTGTATAAGTTTGGAATTATACAATTACATTGGAGGTGATTATGAGACTCCAATTCATGCGTGAATTTTTTCAGAAAATACTTGGTTTGGATTTTCGAAATTTAACAAAAAAAGAAGTCGATCCTCATATTTGTTTCATAGAATAGGACGGAACAATAATTCTTTGATAATCATAATTCTCATTTCAAATATTGGAAATTCTTTGATAAGAAAAACTTTAGTAAAAATATAAATTAATTCATAACTAACAAAATACATTAATCATAATTTTAAAAGTATAATTAAACATAGAAAACGCAATAATCAATACTATTTCGAGAATATTAATTTTAAAAACTTCTAATAAAAATATTTATCAGATTTGAACCATATAATTTATTTCAACATTGACAAATTCAAAGTGGTAGAATTTTGTGTTCTCAATTATTATTACAAAGAATTTGTAAAAATTTGAGAGCAATAATAATTCTATGACCTGTCAAAACCAATGATTGGACCTTTTATTCCTCATATATTATGGACCATTTGCTGTCACCACCTTGAAAATGATAACATTTTGTTAATTTTGGACCAAAAATTAAAGATTAGAATTGACCCACCTATAAAATTAATGCTCAATATATGTCCATTTAATGAAATCTCTAGTTGTCTTTACATGAAATTCGGATTCAGGTTTTAGGACAGTGTCTTAAAGACATCATGTTTTTCAACTCAGTTTTTATTCAGATTAATAAATAATATTATCATATGAATATAATAAGCATTAATTAAGAAAAACTGAATTCTCAAAAATTCGAACCAATAATATTTTTCAAGGTAAACTAAATATGATCAAGTTGGATTACACAATTTTTAAAGTTTATACAAATATGCATTATCCTGATCAGTTTATCAGTTCATCAGTTCTGCTCTACAATTCATATAGAGAATGGATACGGCGGACTTCCAAGACAGGTGCTACACTTTTAAATAATTAAAAAAAATAACATTTATCAACTTGATGCTTCTGATATACTATGCAATTTGGGCAGCCATGTTCTTGATCTGATTGTGGCAGAATTTGTTGCTGATTTCAATTTCTGCCCATCATGTTTTGTCACCTGACATAGTACACAAATATAATTAAAACAGTTTTCGAATAATTACAGCAAATTCACGAATTATACTAATTATTTATATTAAATTAGTAAAATATGGAAGATCTGAATTGTCACCTGGTTGTTCATCTGAGAATCAGGTAACTGATTTTTCTTCATCTTAGCACATTTCTTAGCCCACAAACCTTTCATAACCTCTAAAAAAAACCCACCAAAAATCGAAAAAAATCAATTCAAACATAATTAATCTTCATATAAAAAAACACCTAAAAAAAAAATTACTAATATTTTAAACAAACCTTGAGTAGGAATAAGCCTATAAACTTGACCAAGAACAAGAGTATCCGAAGGGCGAAGAAGCTTAATTCGCGTTAAACGAACCGAATCATTACGTCCATTATTATTCGATGATGATGAGGAGGAGGAAGATGATGGATATAAGGTGGTAGAGATGTGAAGAACAACACAATGACCAGGATTTGAGGTCATAACATCATTAGCAGTTAATGGATAATAGAATTTGTCAATTTTTCCAGATGGGTGTTGAATTTCTAGGGTTGCTGCATCAATGGCTTGACAATTTCCCATTTTTAAGATTAAGGTTTTGATGAAGAAAAAAAAGGGTTGGATGAAGAAGGAAGATTAGGGTTTGTGGTAGTTTATCTTTATAGGCATTATGCACCCACCAAATTTTATAATCTGGAAAATTGGTTGTACTTTTAAAGTGACTAAATTATTACTTATAGTTGCATTATTTTATTTAAAAGGGTTAATTATACATACACCTTTTGTGATTTGGAAGGGTTATAATAATTCTTTTTTTTTAAAATACTTTTATTATATACCTTTAATTTTGAGACTGAAAGTGTTAGAATATTGTCTCCAGTTCTTTAATATTATTTGAATAATATTTTTAGTGATAGTTTACTAAGTTTAGGATATCAGATAATAACAGTATTTGATACTATCTGGTTTAGGGTTTTCTTGTTGGTCAAATAAGATTTATTTATTTATTTTTATAAATTTGTTAAGTTTAATGAAAAAATATGTGTGAGAAAGTAATGAAAAATGATAACCAAAGTTAAGAAGTAATTTGGAAATCCGAGTGAGATTAAGAGTTTAAATTTTTCTCAATTTAAAAGTTGTAGTTATTGAAATTGAATAAAACAGTTTTTATTGTGGTGAACGTTGAATTCACGTTAAACTGGTGGTTGATTTGTTTTTTATCATTTTTGTTATATTGTAAGTCAGATACGAGATTAGTTAAAAAAATATTAATCCATAACATAAAGAATATTGAGCTAAGAAGTATTTCACATCCAAAATAGTATTTCCGGTCTAAAGTTAGAGCATATTCAATAAATTTTGGAATGAATTTTGAATGAACTTTAATCTAATAAAAATAAAAAATAAATAAAAATGGCCTCAAACTTGAGTGAACCTAATTCCCTATGGTGGGGGGAATATAGAATGGAAACCACATTCACATATTTATGAAAATCCAATAATTTAATGGTCCCAAAATATTATAATTTATTACTTCGGATAGGACCACTATGAATTTTCAACTTCACTTTTCTATGTAGTAAGTAAGTAACTAAATAATCAGCTGCCACCATTGGAAGAAAAAAGCTTTCTTAGGGACCTACTAAACATTAATAATCGACCAATTTGTGAATAGAAGAAATTTTAAACAACCAAAATTCTTATTAATATATTTATTTACATTTGTTATAAAGAATAAAGAATAATATTCAAGGGGGCCATCCAATTTGTTTGTTGGAATCTTTATATATACAAAAAATTGTCTCATTTTGTCTTTGATTTCAATACATAAAATATCTCATTTTATCTTTTCAGAAGCTTGTGTTTTTTAAAAATTAAAAAACTCAATCAATTGAATAATTGAATCATTGGCTCACGCAATATAATCAGATTTCCAAACGATAACTTCCTCAATGAGAAATATTAAATGATTATAATCATTTTAAAATTAAATTTGATATGTCCAAAGGTCATAAGATTAGACAAATCATGTCATGCCCATATCAATCTTGTCAATCACATGGACAAATGTGTATCCCATTTATCCATGTTTACTTTGTCATTAAGTCTTGAACATAAATTTAAGTGATGTTTTATTATATATTCATTTAAAACATTCCTCTATCTATCTATCCACATGGATACATATCTTTTTGCTACTTCAATAATGTATCTTCTCTAAAATATAAAATATTACTACTTCCTCTATTTAGATAATTAAAATTATTATCATCATTAATAATTAGTCAATTGAAACCAATTTTGACAATTCTAGTGCTGCCCAATCTTTTATCATAGCGTATTTATGTGAAGAATTTATTATATATATCATCCATCTTTGCTAAAAAAATTGTTCCATGATAAAAGAAAAAAAAAAATCTTTCCTTGGATTCCTTTTAAATTCTTATCAGGCTTTCATTTTTTAGCTAGTATTCCCTCTAAATATAAATCTCCATCGTTCCTAATTTAGGTAAAATTTGAATTTAAATCCCTTAGTACGACATTAATAGACTTTAATAAATGAATCAACTAATATCCACAATAATGCTCAATCAAAATGATGAAATTTTTTTCTACGGTATCGCACATCTTATTCAACGGAAAAGCTTTACCTACTCATAAGATATTGATACCAATGAAAAAATGACACATCAACTTCTTTGATAAATTATAAATTATTTCAGTCATTCATTAATAAACTATTATTTTGATGTCAAATGAATGAATTATTTCATATCGTCTTATTTAATTCAAAGTGCTATCGACTGTATTTTATATTTTTAAGCTGATTCTTTGTTAAATTATAAATTATTTCAGTCATTCATTAATAAACTATTATTTTGATGTCAAATGAATGAATTATTTCATATCGTCCTATTTAATTCAAAGTGCTATCGACTGTATTTTATATTTTTAAGCTGGCTCTGAATTCCATAACGTCTCTTATTTTCTCACAACTCTAGTGTTCTTTCAAAAATGGTACAAGCTGCCATATTTCCTCCCCGAGTTTTATTTTTTATTTCTTTAGTTTCAAAGTGGTATTATATATTAATAAATACTTAATGACAATAAAAATAGACATGTTGTTAATGGTTGAGACAAATTTCAAAAGCATGCAAGCTAATAAATCACATTAGTCCATCTTTCCTCCCATTTTAAAAGTATTTCATTATTAGCTTTTAGTTTGAATATTTTAAAAGGTAGGGAACTAAACCCTTTAAATCATGGAATCAAGATCTTTAACTTTCTATGTACAACATCTGTACTTTATATATAAAAATATATGTGTGAAATAGAACTACTCTTTGTGTATATGTATTTTCTATCTTATGTTTACAATGCGATTCAAAAGTTTCATTTAACGAAAAACTGGAGCAGTCAAATTTATCAGAGTTCAAGTCAAAGAAATTTGACAAAATTAGATAATAAAATTTTACACATGTAGGTAATATAAATTAGGGTGATCTTTTTATAACCCTGATATATTACACAGGTGCAAAGTTCAATAGATCTTAAATTCTAAATGTAGAGATATTGAAGACATCTCATCTTAACTAGAAACATAAGATTCTTGATTGAGAAAATATGAAAGTACAATAAGTGAAAACATTGTGATAAACAAAATGGCCACCAAACAACATGAAAGAATATTTCCAGCTATGTGTTTTCCATATAATGTTCCTCTTACAATTGACACAAACCAAGAATTGAGCTTTAAGGATCATAATTATATATTTTTGTCTCTAATTCTCCGATCCACCATAATTATTATATAAGAATTAATAGTCACATGTTCATAAAATGGAATTTTTTAATTTGAGTTCTAATTTATTAAACTTTTACTTTTTATATAATTTCGAAGTCAACTTGGCAAGAGAAAATGATCAAATGAACTTAGATAATCTGTTATTCGTGATATAACATTGTTCCACATTATTTAGCTCCCGATATTGTAATCGAGTTAATCGCTTTGATACAATTTGTAAAAACTCGATATAGCACTGTTGCACATTATTTAGCTCCCGATACTCTAACCGAGTTAATCACTCTGATACCATTTGTAACGATTCAAATCCGGTTCATTGTTCTACGTAATCTGTTGATACTAGACCACAACTCTATTGTACCAAAAATGCTTAATTCCTTAGTTATTTGATAGTAAGAAAATTCAATCTTATAACCACATTTGAATCTTATACTTTTTCGATATAAAATTTTACATACGTCATATAACAGTACCCTTAATTATCGTGCAATTATTACAATTGTTTAACATGTGAAATCTCTTCTCTCTACTACCAAATAACTTGGTTTAAAATATTTTGAGACTATGAACACAACAAGTTGCATGAAATATTGGGCCGGATCTAATTGTTACAAAGTGATCACAAAGATAATCTGAAATCATACTCGTTGGTAGTACCTAGTTGATCTCCAACAATTAACCATAAAAGACTCGATGGAATTTGCAAATGCAAGCAAATAAAATTTTTATCATTGCTACTTCATATCAATTTCTCCAATTTGGATTTACATTAAAACGATTAAAGTGAGCCAAAGAGAGTATCTTACGGCGTACGTGTAATAGAGTTCATCATAATCCGAGTCTCATAATTTGTACTATGAAATCAAACGGACGGAAAATACTTGTTTAGATTGAATGGCAGAGAATAGAATTCCTCGCTTCTTGTATCACCTTTGAACGAGCGGAATTTGTCCCACCAATGCTTGCCTCTGTCTTTCCTAATAGAACTGTCTTTCTTATGTAATGTAATATCGAGGAAAAATGCCACACAGCCGGCAACAAACGCTTCCGATGAAAAAGGTACATTGATCATATCGTTGAACTGTCAAGTAAGAGCAAGAAAAATGCGTCAGATTAGCTCAAATGAGGAAAAATGCATCAGATTAGTTACGTACCCATCTGGCTCCGGAATGGACTGGACCGTATCCGTTAATTGCAAGATACTCGTTAAAATATTGTGGCACTGACAAGCCGATGAACACAGAGAAGCCTAATATAAACTTTGTTCGGAAACTGTTGAGATTGCAGAATTGAAGAAAGCTAAGGCCGACAGAACCTGCAAATGTGTT
>JAYMTB010000278.1:0-15918 GCA_036897585.1 Francoa sonchifolia | reverse complement strand
CTTTGGTATGAGATATTCCAATCTGTTTGTGTCCTGAAAAAATATATGACAATATGTATCGGTGTAAATATGCCACCAGATTTCCAACAGTTCTTAAACTATATACCGCTTACCTGATTCCGTTCATAAAGCATGTGATTTTTGGTAAAAAATTTGTATGTGTCGCGTCCTTCGGCAAGCATGCCTTGTTCAATAGAACCGATGATTCCAATGACTCGCGCAAGTAACGTAGCAGGCGAATCATTTTGGAAGAGGACCTATAGCATAGGAGATGCAGAATTAGCCACAACAAAACAAGAAAATGTTACTTTTTACAGACTAAAAACTGTAGGAAAATTTGACCCAAAAGCTTAAGCTGAGATTATGAGTCCCTTATGTATTTCATACTTTAATAGTCCCCTCTCGTGTAGGCTAACTACATTTTAACGGGTCTCTACACGTGAACACTAGCGCATATTCATCCCACATTGCGCTTTTTAAATTGAGGGTTTCCAGGTTCAAACACAAGACCTCGGGGTAAACTGGGTCTAATACTAACTATGTTGAACAAACACTGACCCAATAGCTTAGGCTTATAGGCGATGGTCTAACAATGACAACTTAATTTTGCAGTCTCATTGTTTAATGAAATAAATAGGACTGTTCAATAGACAAGCCAAATCAACTACTCTATTGCAGGTTCTCAGGTCCTCATAATGATAATGGTATAACACCAACATATCGAGTGAAAAAGGACAAACATTGGGATTAAGATAAATTGGAACTTACATTTCCGGTACAAAGTTCTGCCAAGATGCAACCAAGTGACCAAACATCGATCTTCTTATCATATGGAAGTCCCAAGATAACCTCTGGTGCGCGATACGACCTAGATTGAACATACGAGCATAGATGGTCTGTCTCAAAACAACTACTCCCAAGATCGATGACCTTCACTTCACATCTACTGTAGCTTTTCACCAATATATTTTCCGGCTTCAGATCGCAGTGTATGAGGCCAAGGCCATGCAGAAACTGAAGTGCCTCCAGACACTGAATAGTTATCGACTGCACAACGCAATTGAAAGAGTTAGGCTCTTGCATGAAAATGAGATAAAAAGGACGCACCAAGAAAATGGCACTCCACATACCTGCAATCTTGGCATTGTGAAGTAAACCTCTCCACCTGATTCTCTATTAAATTTATGAAACTCGTACAAGTTTGCCTTGAGAAGTTCACATACTATTAACAAATGCTCCTGCAACCAGAAATATCAACTATTAAGCCTTAATCCAAAACTACTAGAGTTGGCAACACACAAGTAAAACCGTAGCTAGAAATGAACTCTACGCAAACAGGGTGCTCAAAATAATGCGACCAGTTACACACCTTTCATAGAGATAAGCATGCAAACACACAACACTGATTAAAAGAAGGGGGAAGGGAAAGCAATATAAAAGCAACACCATGCAGTTGACCCATTTAAAACATTTCTAAAGCCATTTTATCAATTCACTTGCTCTAAAGCCATATTAAATGCAACTAGTTGGATCGGCTGCATGCAACCATTTTATCAATTCACTTGCTCTAAAGCCATATTAGCCATGACATCCTTGAAATCATAATTTAGCAGCCGAATATTCGTCGCCACAGACACATGTAATGAGTGCTCAATGCTGTCACAGATATGAGGTGTCAGACAGCAACTCCCAATAAACAAGACATTAGGACCTGACAGTACATATATAACTCTAAAAATATATTTCCACGGATGATATATTTAAGCACCTCCAACACATGGTATTCATTTATAACCCGTGTAATTTGATTTTTTAGAGTATTTTTAAGTTACTGAAAAATGTAAAACTTTCATGTTACATTGTAAAAGCACCATAAAATGATAGTTAACGTAACTTTGATGATGAAAATGCATCAACCTAAAAATTTGCAAAAATTCTATCCTGAGGAACACAAAGGGTGAAAAAAATAACAACCAGTTTTACTAGTCAACATATTGGAAGGTGGGGTAATACTTATTAGTATAACGAAAAGATGATTGGAAAGGAACACAATAATACAATATAATGGACAACATAGTATGTAGATAAATCACGTGCAATGCAACTTAGACCATGTATTTACTTACTCGGTAATAGAAGTAATCATACAATCGGAGAATATGGTACTTGTCAGCAGGATCATGCTTATTAACATATTTGAGCAGCTTTATCTCGTCAAGGCTCTGATCGAAAAAATCCTTGTTGTTTTTAATAATTTTCATACAAACATCCATGCCTGTATGAAGGTCGTGTGCTTGTATTGCTTTACTGAATGCTGCTGATCCAAGATACTCTGTAACATGATAGCGGCCAGCAATGACAGAATTTAGAACAACATGGAAATTCTTGTCCTCCTCAAAGCCAGTTCTGAGCAACAAAAACAGTAGTGCATGCAGAACAATCTGTTAGAAGCAAACCAAGTTAAGAATATAAAATCATCGAAACTAGGAGAGTGGAATTCAAATCCTTGCTTGCATACCAGCATGAAGCAATTATTGAGGAAGAATAAATGGTCAAGTACAATTTCAGCATATTACGGAGGGATGCAAATACCCCATTGATTATTAACGGCATATGGTTGTTTATACTTCCAATTTAAGTTTTGAATACATAAGATTACAGAATTACTTGTTTTTGTTGAACAAATAATTCCATTTTACTGACTATTGAAAATTACAAGCAAAAGGTACTACGCCATAGCTAGCCAAACATCCTAAGCACTCGAGACAAGCCCATTATTGACTAACTCTCTGTTGGAAAATTCTTGACATATCCTTTATGTGTACTTGACCACAGGCTGCAAATAAATTGCCTTCCGCTTCAAGAACCATTTGGAAAACCATTTGCAACCCTTTGAAGGCCAATGCATCTTCAACCAATTAGCTACCCTAAAAATATTCTGAATACTCTCCATTCCCTTTAACTTACGAGTATGATTTATCACATAGTGGAAACATCAAGGAACTGTACCCTTTTCCACTGCATTGGCTAGCAAAGAATCACACTCAATTTCCTTCACCATTATACCTTTTTTAACACACACCGGTAACCCCAAGCATAAAGCATAAGCCTTGGCACTCAAACTAACGTGGACAGATAACAGGACCGCAATAGCCAAAACCAGCCTTCCAAAATGATCCCTAACCCCCATCGCCCTGCTGCTATGACACAATTTCAAAATGCACCATAGAAACCCGATTTCGTACCTTCCAACAAAAGCTGCCACCTCACCAACATTATGGATGCACCACGTAGGCAATCCAAAGTTAGCTGCCTAACTATACAATACTATGCACCGTACTCATAGCAATTCCTTCCCACCATTTCTTGTATAATGTAAATTAAGACTAGTAACTACTTTGAAAATTATGTCAATCTAGTCCAATTGAGAATGCTTGTTAATAGAGCCTGACAGAACATAATCACACAAGAGTTTATGCTATTTGTATTTCTACTTACGTGACTTACTACCCAAATTTGCCTAAATTATATTGATTAGTTAGCCACCTGAATTTTATTAGACTTCACGTTCAGCCCAAGTTACATCACATGCAGTAAACTAACAAAATGATTATGGTGCACATGGGAAAACAAATCAAGTGCACTTGGAAAACCAGCCTATGTAACCTCCATATTATTAAATTTTCTCAAACTTTACCAATTAAATTTTTTTAAAGGATTGTTATGCCTGATTCCTGGCTAAGCAATAGGACGAAGACAGTAGAGGAAAGTAAAGGAAAGAGGAAAAAAGGAGACAGAATAAGAACAAAGAAGAAAGAGAAGAGAATCTAATACGCCCTATTCATATTAGTTCAAACTAAAATATGAAATCTGTAATTTCAAAATCCTTGTGAGAGTCCCCTAATCAACTTACTTGCTCAACCAAAATGAGAAAAATTAAATTAAAATCGAACTCAGACTATAGGGCATTAAGATAAATTTAATCTACAATTCAGATGAATTTGTAGGTGAAGAAAAACATGCCTGTTTTTCCTATGCACAATCTTGAGGTTGAAGGTCTCAAATTCTTCTTCTTGAGCTCTTATTTGCTTTACTTGTTCTTGCACAGCAGCTGCTTCTTCATCCTCAAGCGATGCCCCTGGATCTTCTTCCCTTGCAACACTAGTTTTTTCATCCTCCTCTTTCTTGGCATGCTCTCTTACAGTATAGCCATAATTTGAGAGCGTAGAGCTAGAAGAATCTTCTGATCTTGCGGTATTATCATTATTTTCATCTCTCGAACTTTTGGCAGGCGAAGAATCACTACTTTTCCTCCTCCAGGAAGCAAGCATGCTGTTGTTTTCTGTCAAAGAATTCATACAATCTTCACTTTCATCACCTACAACTGCATCAAGGTTGTTTGACCATAAGGATTTACTAGAGTCTGCCTGCACCAACTGCCCTTCTCTCAGTGGTGGCGGAAATGAAAATCCCATATCAGTATGTTTTTTCACTGGCTTAGTAGATGCACCCATATCATTTCCAACCACGTATTTGTGGGAATCTTGTTTCTTAATTCTCTTTTTATCCTTGATCAACCTATCAACAATTTTCTTATCGGAATCATGAATAGAGTGTCTAGAACCACCAATTCCAATATCATGATCGCGAAAGTACTCTAGATCCCCTTCACTACTACCTCCAACCAAACTGTCCCTTACTTCACTGCCTATCTCAGCGGCATCACTGTTGATCCCAACACCAATTGATCTAACCGAACCGTGCTGATCATCATCCATACAAATATCATCCAGTCGCTGTCTTCCACAATCGTTCAGAAGTTTCCCATCCCCTAACATGGTGAGTTCATCTGTTTGAGTAACAAAGCCCTGCCAGACGGGTTCTGCACGCATCAAATTGAGTTCTTCTTCATCCATCAACTGTCCATCATATTGAGCTATTAAATCATTCTCGTCATTCCTGCCGTATATATCAGGTGATGACAACCCCATGGGATCATCAGAAGCTGTGACCGGTTTCACATTTTTTGCTTGAAAATACTGCTCACCTGAAAAGTATGAATCCTCTTCGGCAAAAGATTGTTCATCATCCTCATCTTTGGTTGGACCTTGTTCCTGCGGATCTGGAACACTCCCGTGTCCAGTTCCCTTTTCATTGTCACTTGGATAATCAATTTCATGAGCCAGAAACCAGGCTTCGTCCTCGATTGGTTGTCTCATGTATCCAACATCGTCATCGTCATCATATTCATCAGAGTCCCAATACTCATTTGGGTAGTCTATGGATTCACTTAATCCATCACCAACTGTAGCAAAACCAGAAACGAGATCAGATGTATCCTCAGCAATTCCCTGACTTACGGATAGCCAACTGCCTCCTGTGACCCTTTTCCCACCTAAATTATAAATTAAAGTACTAAATCAGATATAAAAAATGTTATAGATCCTATGACGAGACAGAAAAAATTGAGTCATCAACCCATAAAGAACTTGAAAAAGCTACCACAAATTGGTAGCAGAAATCATCTAGCATACTTTTGCACTAATAAATAGATTTTGGGTTCACACAGTACAACAAGCAATTAAAAGATGTGAACATACCATATTTTGGATTTTTTTTTATAACGTAACTGGCTATTGATTGAAGGATGAACCGAAAATGACTCAACTATGTATCGAAAACCACCATCACTACTTGATGGGGCACCAACGAGTCCAGTTGTTTCAGATAGAGTTCTTTTTATCATCTATAAATTGTAACTATAGACTTTATGATTTTGGCACATTAAGTATTTCGAAGAGACTAGACATAAAGTATTGAATAATGAATACACTAGGTATGTCTTACCATCTAAACTTTATCTGACCCTTATTCCTTTTGTACCCATATCTATTATTTATCTATTTCCATTCTTATATTCCTTTGCTTCTCAAACAACTTCTCCTATTCTTCATCTCCTCTGTCTCACACAAAGCTCTATTGTAGGCAACCTGCCCTGCATCACTACTTGTATCTCCATCACCCAAAAATATCAAACTCTCCTAAGCTGAAATAGGTACCACCTACCACTCCACCACTCCACCACTCCACCAATACACCAACATCATTATTCCCACCTTCACAACAATATCGACTCAACCAAGTCGAATTTACAAGAAGCGAAATATGTAACAACAGAAAACTCAATCAATCTTGTTCCATTAATTTGGATTCAGATTCCATATGTGACAGTTCTTTTCAGTATCACCCTAACATAACAACTGACCTTCATTCCTCACTACAAACTAAGAAAGTATTGAAACTCGCAAATAAATAATAGCAAAGTTTGATGATGCAACATATGACACAGATATGCGATTGATAAGTATTGCAACAATCACACTATAATCAGTAAACATAGCTCATATGACACATTAGCACAACTGCTAATGTGAAACTTTTTTTGAGTAAAAGGAATCATTTGAGTTAACCTGAAGAGTTGATTTCTTGACCGATAGGAACATCCAGATCATATCCTATAAGAAAGGTATTATCAGCATTGATGAGCTTTGCACTGGGTCCAATGCGCTCAAACTTCTCTTCCCAATTAATATTTGATGGTTTGTCCTCCGACTTAAGTTTGACAGGTGGCAACCTAGGGAATTCTTCCTTTTGATTCTCCAATGTAAGAGGAAAACCTATACTAACACTATTATTTTGGTCAGAATTCCCTTGAGAATTTCCAAAGAACAAAGTTCTTCCAACCTCATCCACCTGCTCATTAATTGCAGCCCTGATATCACTCGTCTCGATATTCTTCTTCGCTTCTTTTTTCTCTGACCCAATACCACTATCATAACTGGTGGAGACATCCCCCTTGGGAAACGGGAAAAATGTTTTAACAGAACAATCTGGCCACAGTTCTGAAGTTGAATCTGTTTTTCGCTCCTGCCTTTTTGACCATGGGTTATCAGCAAAACCGAATTTAGAGAAACCACCACTTATATTATGTTTCTGATCAATGTCCTTCGATTCCTTTGTTTGGATTTTGTCATACTTGAGTTCTGCATTGACATTGCTAGTACTTCCTGTCCATGAAATTCCCTTTTCACCAGGAAAAGATATCCCTTCTCCGGATTTAAAATTGGCTTTACTGATATCAGGCACATCATCTGTCCAGGACCTTGGTTGTTCAGATGAGGTGTTGGTTCTAAGGCCAGCATCATTCTGATAAGAATTGGTGGGACCATTGGTAGGATTAAACTTCAATGAATATAAATCGAGTACTGTGTCATCTGAACCTTTAGAGAGAGCAAAGTTCCTGTTACTTGTCCCAACAGGTTCATTCGGTTTATTTCGTTCCTCGGAAGTAACAGCATTTTTCCATTTGCTTTCGGACCCATTTTTATTTGTCCCGCACTCTATCTCTTTCACAATAAGTTCCTTAGAGTTAGAAACTTCAAAGCTACTTCGAGAACTCATTCCTTGAGTTTTTTTCACCGATTTGTCCCCATTATCTTCTTCTAAGGTTTTACTGGAGTCCTCTTCAAAAGTGAGCTTCTCAAGGAAGCCATTCAAATCAGGGTGGTTACTTAGCTCACTCCGTAAAGCTGCCTCTGCTCTTGCAAACCGATTTCTCCGCAAAAATTCCAGAATCACATCAACAGAACCTTGGTCCTCCATTAAAACCCTACCAATCTATCAAGAAGGCACTAAATTATATAAATCCACCAGACCTGAAAGTTAATACAGACATTAAAAATGAAAATATTAATCACACAAGTTTATTGCCCATCCTAAAATGTTGGAACGAGAAGGCACTAAAATTGTTGAATCAAGCATTGTAAATTTTTTTCTCTTCCTATAAAAAGAAAACCTTGGCCCAGCTATGCAAAACTACAAGCTAGCTCGATAGAGAACTGTACTAATGTTTTCTCGGGTCCTAGAAAAAAAACCTTAAAACCCAAATTTTTTCAAATCCTTTGCCTTACCTACATTTCCGCAGCCACTAATTCAAACCCTTCTCTATACTCATATAAAATTAACAACCAAATGAAGTAACAAGAAAACCCATATACAAAGATTATAATATATATATTATCAATTTCATCCAAAACCTTAACTAGAAATGCTCTTAATCTATTACATTCACAAAAAAGAACCAAAAAAACAAATACCGAAATTCCACAAATTTCTCTCACTTCATTTCCCCACATTTCCATACCAACAACCATAAAATTTCAAGAAATGTTCAAAACTACAAAGCAGCTCAACAGATAACTGTATTAATATTTTCTTGAGTCGTAAAAAATTGAAACACTATAACCCTAAAAATTCTCAACTTCTTTTCCTAACCTACATTTCCACATACACCAAAACAAACCCATCTATAAATCGACATTCAATTAACAACCAAATGGAAGTAACAATGAAACCCATTCATACAAATTACATAGCTGCAAACCCTAACTTTAACTGCTCAAAATATTATGTTCAAATCTCATATGTCACATTTACATACCTTTCTATTCAAAAAACCCAAATACCCAAATCTCAAAACTTTCTATTTCACTTCATTTCCCACATTTCCACACAAACAAACATCAAACTAACAGACAAATAACTGTAGTCATATTTTATTTGAGTCCTAACAAATTGAAAACCTTAAACCCCAAAAGTCTCAACTTCTTTGCCTAACCTACATTTCCACATCCACCAAAACAAACCCATCTATAAAATCAACATTAAATCAACAACCAAATGGAAGCAACAATAAAACCCATATCTACAAATTACATGTTACTAATTAACTTCAAACCCTAATTTCAAAGACTCAAAAAACTATGTTGAAATCTCATATTCCACATTCACATACCTCTCTATTCACAAAAACACATATCCCAAAACCTTCTATTTCGCTTCAGTTCCCCACATTTCCACACAAACAAACACAAAATCTAAACAAATGTTGAAACCCAAATCCACAAACACAAAGATCCACAAACTAAAACCAAAAACCCTACAAAATTTCAAACAAATACTTACAGATCGATGTAGAGCCGAATCATGAAGCTGGGTATGAATTAAAACACCTCCAGAAACTGAAAAACTAAGAAATTAAACTACAACACAATGAAAAGTTTTGATGGGTATCCATTAGTTTATTGAAATTTTCTTCTCAATTTTTTGTTGGTGTTACTTTCGGCCTGTCCTCTGGATTTTCAGGCCTGGAAATCAATAATAAAAATGATTAAAAAAACAATAAAAAAATAAAAAAATTTAATGGGAAAAATAATAAGGATGTGTTTGGATGTTGGAACAATGCATCATGTGACTAACCAACCATTGATTTTATGAGATTTGTGAAACCGCACGTTTTTGTTTGATCCAACGGTGGAAAGCGAGTTTTGGTTGAATGTTTTGTGTGCTCTTGTGGGGCTCAGTTAATACCACATATATTGATGATATTACCATTATATGTGGTGATGAGAAGCGGTGCACCATCCGCACAAAATAATATGTCTGTTTGGTGGGACCAGTAATTTTAAATTCCTTTCTAGATTATTCGTTTGATTTTATTTGAATTAAAGAATAGTTTATTATGATACATAATACATATGCTTAGGATCCCAAATTTAATAAACGGCAAAGAATTTGTAAGTACCATATTAATTATCTCTTTTATTTTTATATATAATGTATTACATGATAGTAACACAAAGTTTAATGATCTGTCTGCAAGTAAATTTTTTTTTTCTTTTTTTCTAAATTTTCTATAATATGTAAGTTACTAAGTATTATGTTGAATTTTCAATTGATTCAAAAAATTTAAATTTATAGGTACTGTGCTTTATAATGTATATCATACTCTAATATTTTTCCTTTGTGTAGGCTAACTTCATTTTTTTTAACAGGTTCTACACTCATGCCTACTTGTTACATTGCGCTTAGTTTTTTTTTTTTCCTTCTTCTAAATGGGGGATTCTCATGGTATCTTAGATAAAATAACTTTGATACCATGTTGAATTAAAACTTATTGATCGACCGGTAATTTAACACAGAAATTACATTTTACAGCTTTTTGAGAAAGTTCTTTTTAAAATTACTAATTTTTATATTTAATGTTTTATTCATAGAAGAAAATTATCATTAAAAATAATTACTTAAATAATTAATTCTGCTTTTTATGAAATATTAATACAATGTAATAAATTTATTCATCAAAATAGAATAAACCAATGACTTTATTTGGTCTTTTTGTAAAATTTAACTAATTTATAATACTTTTCATATTTCGGTATTTTTTTTGTCAAATACAAAATTAATATTTTCAAGAGTTGATAAATATTTTGTTTGAATAAATATATAGTGAAAAGGTTGGTAATATATGAATGTGAGATCTTCATATATTTATTTGAATAATACGTCTTTCGTCTTCATTATTGAAAATTATTAACCTTTTCAAATCAAGCTCGCAATCTAGTTTTTTTCTAAATTTGTTGCTAAAATAGGAGAGTTCACGAATTCGTAACCTCTATGTTGTTCTGAATGTGCCATATGGCGAGTTATTTAAATGCGCAACTTCACAAATTCAACTAAAGTTTTGCAATTATGCCCCAGTGTCTTCGTGTTTTCACTTCACAAAACTATTACGCTAATTGAAATCTACATCCAAAGCGCAAAAATATCGAAATATGCTTTCT
This sequence comes from Francoa sonchifolia, assembly GCA_036897585.1. Lineage (NCBI taxonomy): Eukaryota > Viridiplantae > Streptophyta > Magnoliopsida > Geraniales > Francoaceae > Francoa > Francoa sonchifolia. Next base: position 5,236 of record JAYMTB010000278.1, on the reverse strand, counting down.
TTTTCAAAATCGGTTTTAACAAATGCTTTTTATCAAAGCATGTTTGCAATGCATACCATAATGCATGGTGAGTTGCTTAAGATACACATATATACATATATCAATCGCAGATGTAGGCCAATTTTATTTTGATAAGCTCTACACGTAAATCTTAGTGTAAACTAATTTTTAAGATAAAATACTTCTGCATGTTGAATTTCTAATTCACTTAAATATAATCATGCTCCAACACTACGAGAACAAGGATTACTTGATAATTTTTTTTAAATTTTTTTAAAAATGTGGAGTAAAAAGTCATAAATGAAAATGAGTGGTGAAATTAACTGCTAAATATGTAGTTTTCACCATTTGAAGTGAGCTGGCTGGGCTTCCATTTGTACACCGGTGTATACAATAAAAGTAGGAGCGGTAAAAATGTAATTTCAACTTTTTGAAAACCAATAGAAAAGTGAGACCTGTAAAAAAAATATATTAATAAAATAATGCTAACCATGGTTTAATTAGTAGAAGGATAAAATTGTAAATTTAACATGGTTGTAATCGTTCTACTGATTAATCGTAATTATCTACTAACAGGTAGTAATTTGTATAGATTAGTTGTAATATGGATTTTGGGATGGATTCCAATAAGTCAGTGAGAATTATTACATTTCAGTTGGTGGATTACAACTCCGAAGTGGTGGATTACGAGTCCAATCGAAAGTAATTGATTATGTTGAAGAGTAATCAATTACTTTTTTCCTTTCAGTAGTAATTTCTATATATAAGGTGTAATTGGATGGATTACTACAAGTCAATAGAAATTACTACAAATGAGTGGGATGATTACTACTCCCAAAAATTGAGTAGTAATCAGGGTACTGATTAGTAATAATCGGGCCCTGATATGTAGTAATTTCCACTGTTCAGTTGTAATCCCATATTTTGGAGGATTACTACTCCAAAAAATTGAGTAGTAATCGGGGCACTGATAGATAGTAATCGGGCCCTGATATGTAGTAATTTTCAGTGATCAGTAGTAATCCCAAATTTTGGATGGATTACTACAAGTCAATAGAAATTACTACAAATGAGTGAGAGGATTACTACTCCCAAAAATTGAGTAGTAATCAGGGCACTGATTGGTAGTAATCGGGCCCTGATATGTAGTAATTTCCACTGTTCAGTTGTAATCTCATATTTTGGATGGATTACTAAAAATGAGTGGGAGGATTACTACTCCAAAAAATTGAGTAGTAATTGGGGCACTGATATGTAGTAATTTCCACTGATCAGTAGTAATCTCAAATTTTGGATGGATTACTACAAGTCACTGGGAATTACTACAAATGAGTGGGAGGATTACTACTCACAAAAATTGAGTAGTAATTGGGGCACTGATGGGTAGTAATCAGGCACTGATATGTAGTAATTTTCACTAATCAGTAGTAATCCCAAATTTTGGATGGATTACTACAAGTCAGTGGAAATTACTATAAATGAGTGGAATGATTACTACTCCCAAAAATTGAGTAGTAATCGGGCACTGATATGTAGTAATTTCCACTAATCAGTAGTAACCCTAATTTTGGATGGATTACTACAAGTCAGTGAGAATTACTAAAAATGAGTGGGAGGATTACTACTCCCAAAAAATTGAGTAGTAATCGGAACACTGATGGGTAGTAATCGGGCACTGATATGTAGTAATTTCCACTGATCAGTATTAATCCCAAATTTTGGATGGATTACTACAAGTCAGTGGGAATTACTACAAATGAGTGGGAGGATTACTAGTCCCAAAAATTGAGTAGTAATTGGGGCACTGATGGGTAGTAATCGGGCACTGATATGTAGTAATTTTCACTAATCAGTAGTAATCCCAAATTTTGGATGGATTATTACAAATCAGTGGGAATTACTATAAATGAGTGGAAGGAATACTACTCCCAAAAATTGAGTAGTAATCAAGCACTGATATGTAGTAATTTCCACTAATCAGTAGTAATCCCAAATTTTGGATATATTACTACAAGTCAATAGAAATTTGGGGATTACTACAAATGAGTGGGAGGATTACTACTCCCAAAAATTGAGTAGTAATTGGGGCACTGATTGGTAGTAATCGGGCACTGATATCTAGTAATCCCAAATTTTGGATGGATTACTACAAGTCAGTGGGAATTACTACAAATGAGTGGGAGGATTACTACTCCAAAAAATTGAGTAGTAATCGGGGCACTAATATATAGTAATTTTCACTGATCGGTAGTAATCCCAAATTTTGGATGGATTACTTCATTGAATTACAAGTCATGAGGAATTATTCCACGATTACGACAAGTCAGTGGGTATGAGAAAAATATAATTGATTAGTATTAACAAACTAATTGATTATATTTGGATGATATAATGTAATTACGTTATGATTACTTACTTTAGGATTACAAACAATTTACATTTTATCATCCAAATATAATCAATTACTTTTGATCTCATAATCGAAATATAATCAATTATAAAATGAAATTACGTTATGATTACATTATATCAGTGGAAAGTGGGAATTACTTCAGGATTACAAACAATTTACACTTTAGTGAAGAATTATAATCGATTATATAAAGTATGTAATCGATTAGGTATGTGATAATTACAATTGAGTGGGAATTACATGACGATTACGAACAACAATTAATGGTTTTCACGATATACATAATCGATTAGGGTATAAGCTAATTGATTATGTTTATCGGTGGTATAAAAAAAATTAGGGCATAAAATTCACTTTCACCAAAAAAAAATTACTTTTACTCTGCCTCTCTTTCGCGCTTCCTCTTCGTTTCAAACTCAAACTAAAAGTTCCAATCGATTACCTTTTTCCCTGAGTTATTTGTAATCGAATCATGCCACCTAGAACCAAGAAACCTCTGGTGTCATGCAGTCGAAAGAACACAGCGAATCCCACAGCGGATGCTCCTTCGAGTTCCACGGCACAAGCGCAGTACTTCCGGACCAACGCTGAAATTTCCCGCTACGAGGATAGATTCAGATCGAGGGCAATAATGGTTGGAATGACGGGATTCCCTACTCCCTTAGTAGATCATTCCCTCAGTTTTATAAATGATCTGTTGCATTTAGGTTTTGAACCACTTCCGTCCTTAAATCGTCCATACTACCCTACACTTGTTAGGAAATTTTACTATAATTTGCAAAAAAATGGAGAAACGGACGTATACTCCTCGTACTCAGTTTGACTCTGATCTAGTTAGTAATGTACTCAATATGCCTAGTTCAGGCCATAGGATTTATGAACCATTAATACATATTTCTCATGAATTAGGCTACTTGGAGAACGACTGTTATGAATCAATCCATTTGCCGAACCAATTCATGGTTGAATCCCGATTTAATGCAACAACATGTCCGTTGAACATTCGATTGTTGCATTACGTAGTTATAATGGCCATTAACCCTAGGTCAAGGACTCGTTCTTATATCAACCGCATAGATGCATTCTCCATGTTCCTTATTCTTAATATGATTCAATTTGACATTCCTCATTATATAGCCGAATCCATTATCTGAGCTTCGAAGTCGAAATTGTGTTCCTTACCCCACGATATGCTTTTGTCTGCGATTCTCGAGACATTGGTTGATGTTTTCGGGGAAGACGCAATTGAGAATACCATATATCTAAATGTCGCTCGTGTTCATAAGATGGGTTATTCGGATGAGTTGGGTGTATTTATCCGCAAGATCCAAGGGCATCCACAGATAATGAGCGATGATGATACAGAGTCAAGTGATGATGGCGAAGAGGATGATCCAGATGTTAATCTCGAGCCGCGTACCAAAAGAAGGCATGATCCACAGTACGCCTTGACAAGCACATCGACGGCTCAACCTACGAGTGGTCCATCTTTTGCTGGTTCAGTCCTCCATTTGCCTACACAAAAATATCACGTGGCGATGCGTGTGTAGGAGCTAACTTAGGAGAATGGCCGAATAATGGGATACTTACAAGGACTTAGTCAACAACAAGATAAAATCGTTTCAATGTTTGAAGAAGTGAAAGAGTTGCCCAAGGCATTCCTGAAGCAAGTCACATAAGTCGTTCACGGAGGTAGTCCAAGTAGCTCTAGTAGGACACACTAGCATTTTTTATGTACTTGTTCTCGCCTTGACTTTAAGTGACTTACCTTGTAATAACTCTTTCATTTGTTAAACAAAATTTTGCGAATGTTTATTATTTTGTAAGTACCTATTTCATATGTTATAAAGTATGTTCGAATGTTTGTTATTTTGGAAGTATGTATTTGATATGTTTGTTATGTATCTTTGAATTTTTGTTATTTTGTACTATCTATTTCATAGGTATAGGTGCATGTTCATGTTCATTTGTTATTTTCATTTTTTTTAAGTATCTATTTCATATTTAATTTTGCAATGTATCTATTTCCTTCAAATTTTGGGGTTGTATAATCAGGAATGACCTATTATAATCTTACCTTAACCGATTAGTTTTTCCCATGTCCAAATTGTTATGCATTCTGCAGAGACATAATCGATTATGTCTCCCTATGTAATCAAATAGATGATATGTTATTCGATTATAATTTCCCTTTAAAAATGGGTGGTAGAATCTGTATTGACTTAATCGATTATGCAATGTCACTAATCGACTAGTCTATCACAGATTCAACTTTGGCTTCATTCTGAATAAACCTAATCGATTAGATTTACAACATAATCGATTAGGTTTTAAACTCAATAATTGAATAGATGATATGTTATTCGATTATAATTTCCCTTTAAAAATGGGTGGTACAATCTGTATTGACTTAATCGACTAGTCTATCACAGATTAAACTTTGGCTTCATTGTGATTAAACCTAATATGTTATTCGATTATAATTTTTCTTTAAAAATGGGTGGTACAATTTGTATTGACTTAATCGATTAGGCAATGTCACTAATCGACTAGTTTATTTAAGATTCAACTTTGGCTTCATTCTGATTAAATCTAGTCGATTATATTTAAAACCTAATCGATTATGTTTTATATGTAATGTGACTTATTGTACAATGTTCTGTAATTTTGTTCAATAAATTTTTTGAATATTACGTTAATTAATACTCGATTAGAATTTTAGTTATAAATTTTTAAGTGTATGTTAGTGATGGGTGTCGAATCCGTCAAATAAAATTCCTACTTATATAAAGGTAGTAATAGTGGTAAGTAGGGTCGAATCCA
>JAYMTB010000277.1:0-15928 GCA_036897585.1 Francoa sonchifolia | reverse complement strand
AATGGTTGGTGAGCGGCTGTCAGTGTAGCTTGGCTGCCCCCCAACAGCATCATCAGCCGGGTTAGTTATTTTACTTTATGCCTAATTGAACTATACCCAGTGTTATTTAATATCTCGGTTTATTAGTAGAGATTATCAACATCAACAAATGGATCAAGAAAAATCTTTAAAAAAATAAATAAATAAACAAATAATAATGTAACAGTTTGTGGGTTTAAAGAAACTAAATCTCAAATTTAATTTTCTCTTTTTCAAAGTCCAAATGAAAAATGTGTAAGATATTGGTGGTGACTTGTAACGTTGAGGTGGTAGATGATGTGTTGGGAAACGGAATTTTTTAACTCATACCGAAAAGGAGAAATAAGACAATAGTATGGCCAATGATGCATCCCCTCGTGTATAGTAAACTACACCTTTTTATCCGGAATGGATCTGATACGAGAAAAACTATTCAACTTCCAAGGTCTACGCCTTCGAAAGTCATATTCTATCCATTGGTTGGCAAGCATGAATCATGATCGTAATTCATTTAAAGAAAATCTAACTAAATATAGTAACCAACATTCTAACTTCAACTTTTCATTCATAATTTTAACTTTTAGAAATTGGTTAATTTTGTGTAATTTTTTATTTTTAATAATTCAAATATTCTAACCATAAGGTAATTTGATATCAAAACTTTATTCGGAGTATGAGATTCGTCCACTAACCTGCTGCAATGCAAAAGTAGCAGCAGTTTGCTCGCATTGATAAGGATGGCATTGATGGCACCGTCATCATCATTCGCACTTTTTGTACAGCATCTTCATATCCTTGGAGTGCGAACCTTGCCCTCCTTGTTGGCATCTGTAAAAGCCTCAAACCACTTCAACAGATTCTATCATCGTGATGAAGCCTGCAGACTTCTTTTCTTGGTCCAAGCTATTCTTTAATTAATAGTTACACCACTGAATCACAGCTTGTAAGCATTGCACATTAAATAGACAATTTGGATGACACCAAAAAATGAAGCTCGAATGATGGCTTCAGTTCAGTCATAGACAGATCTTGTTAATACAAGGATGAGTGAGATATCATATACATTTGCAAAAAAAAAAAAAACAGACATTAAATGTTGCCACATTTCATAAGTTGGAGCGAATTATATTTCTCGTATGAGAGGATTATTAGAATTTGAAACTCTTGTGGGTGTACAGGTGTACGTGTCCTCGTGACTGCCAACATACATAGTCAAACTATGATAGTTTGAACAATGAATAAGTTAGTTGGAGGCAAGAATTACCCGTATTAGCCACAATTCTGCTGGCCTCGTCTTTGATGGCATGTTCATCATAAATGATTGCAATTGGTAAAAGAGATGTTTCCTTTGTACAACTGGTTTGAGCTCTTACTAGGTTTCCTATAGTTTGATCAACTTCACCAAAACTTGTTTCTGTAAACAAAGGCATGCAATAACCAGTCCATATGTCATTCCTGCAGTTTTATCATTGTGAATATAAACCACAAATTCATTTTTTCGCTTTACGGGCAAGAAAACGATCCTTAGCTGCCTGAATTCTAGTTTTACTGTCATCAGGAACTTCGGCCGCAATAATCCCTTTTTCTGGCAAGAGTGATGATTCTCCTTCAGTTTCTCCAATTTGACTGGACCCACCACTGCCCCACACAGAAGCAATCTCAAAGTTATATGATGCTCATTAAGTAGGAATAAAAACAAACGGCTTTTGATTTTCATTTACCTCAATTTTCTGATATTTAGTTTCTCAAGCTTCTTTAAAATGGGTATGACCCATGACATCTCCACATCACACACAGTTCGCATGTATGGTCGTGTGGTAACAATGAGCTCATGGTACACAACATAATTAGGAAACATTCCCTCATCGTCTGCTCTAAGCACTGAGGACGGATGCACCTAAAACAAAGAACAATACCTATCAGTTTTCTTTTCCTAATTGATTGAAAAAAAATGATTTAATAAACCATAGTTCAACATGACATGACAGCAGTATTTCACAAAGTCAGTAAGGTGTAGGATTCTCCAGCATTTGTGGGGTACTGGATAGAGTCGGCACACAATCTTACCTCAGCATACAGAGAAATTGATTCCACCAAGTAAGAATGGAGCAACCTTACAGTTGTCTGAAGCTATTATTAGTTTACGAAAAATTAAACATTTTCGGAGTATACCTGTACTAGCTCCGACTTAAAGCCAAGCGTTCGATAGCCATTGTGACGAATCATTCTCTCAGCAAGCTGGTTTGCATATCCTATGCACAATGCCCTCCTCAAATTTCTGTAATCCTGCCGGCTTTCTTTCCATCTTTCAGTTTTTCGTACATTTGCTGATCCTGTTTTCCAGATGCAATATAACTCCTCAGGGAAGTTAGAAAAGAATATAATGAAGTGAGTTTCCAACTAAACTAATATCATTTCTGAACTTCCTATGAGCATTCCCTTTGGGAGAGAAGTTCTTTTAACTCAACTCTGGTTAGTAGTGCTTTGACTATTTCACACAACCCTTGGTTCATACTGTTTATAACTGGTAGAGAAAAAGAGTTTTTGAATAGTCACAAGCTTGCAGAACAAAAACAATATTTCTAACACTGATGGCACAAGTCAGAAAACCACTGATAGTGTCAGAACACTACAGGTTGTTGTTACTTGCCGCAGGTAGGGGCAGAGGGGGAATATAATCATACACCAAGCCACAAATTACACTTAATTTCCATGCATTCAATCTCCTCAATGAAAGTAGATATTACTGACCCTTTACTATTTCCTCCATTATCTGAGATAACTGTTTCCGGACATCTTTGACAAATGTCATCCCTCGAACCTACAATCAATAAGAGAGACATCATATATTTGTATATCAGTTGTGTACAATTTGGAACCTTTGTCTCAACACTCTACCACTAAAAGGCCCATGCATATCTATTTATGACAACTTTTCAGACCCTCATGGCCTAAGAAAAGAAACTAATGCCTGACTAGGAACATGATAGTATTGATTGCTCCACTTAAAAAAGACAATGAAAAGGTACCTTCAAGTCATTATCTTTGCACCAACCAATGTCATAACCAGTTTGCTCCCAATGCTCATAAATCTGTAGCAATTGGATGTGATCCCCCCAGCCAGAACCATCAGGAAGGTTTGAGGTTGTGTGTTTTCTCTTCTTTTCGGTACTCTTGCTGCCAGAGATGAATTATTATCATTCAAAGAGTTGTATTTACCTAACCATGTTAAAAAGATCAAGTTCTCAAATGTCATGACATATTGAACAAGTGTCATCAATGGACTATTTTGTCAAAAGTTTTGAATATTGTAAAAACTCCAGTTTTTGACACTATCTCAGGAGTTTAAATGAATACAGAAAAAATATTGAAAATCACAAAAGTAAACAATATTATTCAGGTTATCAAGATGCAGTAAGCAGCCACAAGTGTTGAAAATGAAGAGCGGAGAATAACAAAACCGGGTGATATAATTTTTGTAAAAAAGCTTGTTTCTGTTATGATTATATTAAGTAATTACAGTATTCAACCTTCGACTTGGAAGCAATGAGGTTTCAACTGATAACATGGCAGCAACAGTCAAAGCATGGAACAAACAACCATACTCGTTTGCCTCCATCAAGGTTCTTGAGAGGGAAGGTTCCAAAGGAAGCTCTGCATCATATCAAATATACGCATTCAGTAGGTCCAGAAGATATCTTGTATATCAGGATAACATTAAACATATGTAACTGGTATTAGTTAGGACGTCATAACTATGTATCACATTTTGTAGTTACACTTATGCAGAAAAACAGACACTAAGGCATTACTCAAAGATATATAAGTTAAAGAACACAATTATTCATACTGGTCAGATTAAATCACATGGTGGCTCATGATTGTACCCATTCTAATTTGAATAGGTCATAAATAAAGGAGTTAGATGTGGATATCGTTCTGAGATCCTTGTTCAAGATGTCTACTTGCCAGTTAAACTAATGCTAATTGGTCATTAAAAAGTACGATCTCATTTAGGTATCAACTCACTTGCAGTTAACAAGATCTAACTTTCCAGTAAAAGAAGATTGTGAAAATGTTTGTGACATAAATGACATGGATGGAACTGTTTGCAAAAGTTATGTAATTAGAAGATATACCTTAGAAAGCGATCCTAGCATGACATGATTGTCAATTCCGAGGTTGAAAATTTCAAGCAGATATTTTATTTGATTCTTTTAAATTTATTCTGTTTTTGGGCTACAAAAAGAGAGGTAGCCAACAGTGTGAAAACCATGAACCTCAATTCTTCTCCGTAAATTGATACCAAAAATTGTCCACCTAAGGTCAGTGATTGATACTAAAAAGTATATTTGGTGGAATGAACTCTTAACAAAACCCAATTATATACAATAAGTGATATGAGGTGTTAAATATACATATTGAGCTCATTACCTAATAGTTTAAGCTTTTGAATTAATCGGTAGTTCAACATGGTATCAGAGCAAGAGGTCATGAATTCGAACCTCCGCTGCAACAATTTATCCTCAATTTGCCACACATTCTGTTTGGTGTGACCAGTCTCAAAGTAAGGCTAAATATTGGTCTACATTTCAAGCCGAAAAAAAATTCGGCTTTCGTGTGAGAGGGAGTGTTAGATATATATATATACATTGGGCCCACTACCTAATAGATTAAGCTTTTAAGTCAATCAGTAGTTCAACATGAGGTATTATTACAGTGGAGGCAATGGCTGTTTAAATATAAAATACATAGAAGTTTTTAATGATGCACACTTAGTATACTTTGTGTTAACACTGAATCACTAAAATATGGGATAAGAACCCAGTACCAGCCATTGTTCTTCCAATGCTTGTGATTGATCCATTTTCATCAATAGCATCAATGAGAAATAATTGCTTCAAAGCATCTTGTAAAGACTCAGCTGCAAATAAAACCAATCAAATCTAACCAGCGCGCAGCCAAATAGGAAAAGCTACTGATGTAATGAGTAAAGCTTAGAAATCTAGTAGAAACACGAAAACAGATAAGTTTTGCACCTAAATAGTGAAGAAAACACAGAGAGAAGGCTTCTTACTGGAAGGTGGATCGAGAAAATCAAATTTGAGAATGTCAATATCAGGGAGCTCCAATGATTTGAGATATAGTACAGCCCCAGCTAGAGAAGATCGCTGTATTTCAGGAACTGTTACATCCAGGAACTTATCTTCATAAACCATGGAAGGATATAACCTGTAGCACTTCCCCGGTCTTGTTCTTCCAGCCCGTCCAGCACGCTGGTTAGCTTGCACTCTAATCGTACATGAGCAAAAGAGCATTATTACCATAAGCAAAACAAGTGCTGCTCAAGTACATACTTTGACACCAAAGAAAATTATTTGCAGGATATACTTTTGCAGTGCTTAGGAGATCAAACTCATGCACAGGACAACAGATATATACACTAATCAATTCCAGTGTGAGTATTGAATACTGTCATAAAAGACTGCTAAACAAACATGTGATCTGCAAAAATATTACTTTTAAACTATTAAGCATGAGATACTTACTTGCTAATCTGAACTACATCAAGAGAATACATGCCAGTTGATGGGTTGTACTCTCGTTGCTTCACATAACCAGAATCAATAACATACCTATGATATCACATATAGAGAATTATTTAGTGAGCATGGGTTGTATTGTCGTTGCATTGAAAATTCATAAAGTTAATACTTTTAGCAAAAAATTAATTGAGGTAAGCAAAATTAGTGAAAGAAGAGCAATCTTGACATGGAATGTGCACAGCAGAATATTAACTAAAATATGACAGAACAAAATCACCATAGAACAACTTTAAGCAAGCAGCAGGTCCCCTTACACAACTCCGTCAACAGTCAAAGAAGTTTCAGCAATGTTTGTGGCAACAATAAATCGCCTACAATTTGGAGGTGGAGGACTAAATACACGCACCTGAATGATCACGGAAAAGACAAGGCTTGAAACATATAAGTACTGTGATGTTAAACATTACTAGAACCATAGTTTCAAACTCAATTGTTAACGATGAATTTATGCAGATCACATTGATATGATTGATAAAAGAATGAGGTAAAAAAGACGCTAACTTGCCTGCATTTCAGGTGGCAAAGAGCCATGAAGGGGAAGGACTATTGCATCCATGCAGGACCCTTCCTCCAGGCTTTGAATTCTATCCTCCAACTTTGATACTAACTTCTCTATATCATCCTAATAAGGCCCCATGTAACAATTCCAATCAGTGAACAACAAACAATCCAACAACAGTTATGTTCCTAAAAGAAATTTGTCACCTGTCCAGTCATGAATATTAGGACATCACCTTCAGGTTCCCGAGTATGTATATCTATCAAACAACATGGTTAGTGCAACCTCATGTACAAGTGGTCAAAACTAGGTTTAGAAGACAATGAACTTAACAGTATAAAAAACTTAAACAAAATCTGCATGTTTAGAGACCACCAATCTTAACACTGATATGATACCATACATGCACGTCTAGAGATGAAAATCAGCAAAACTTTGACCAACAAACAATGATAATCAATTAAACTGACATTTAACTATTCATAAGAGATTGTTTGAACAAAAATTTAAGCTAATCCAAATTTGACTCCTGTTTGCACTTTTATTAAAAGGAATCTATCCAAAGGTACATGATAAACAAAAAAAAAAAGCATTTAAAATTACATGACTATCATTCTAACATATCGTCCATACCTAGAGCAGTTTTCAGAGATGACTCAAGATAACTCGTGGGATGTTCCCTGCTGTACTTTATTTCCACGGGATATAACTTTCCTGGGACATTCAGTACTGGGCAATTTGAAAAGAATTTTGAAACCTTATCACCATCCAGAGTGGCTGATGTGATCAAAACTTTTAGATTGGAGGTACGCATGTTAACCAGGCGTTTCATCAGTCCCAACAATATATCCCTGACCAAGGATGTCTCCATAAATGAGAAGCAAATATAACATTGATTAATGTACAAGGAAATCCACATCAAAAGATGTATGAGCTCAAGAAACTTTTATGCGAGAGGTTACCCACACCATAAGGTACAAAAAATTATATAGACTTCACAGTTCAAATAATATGACATGAGAATTCAAATGAATCTTACGTATTCAGACTCCTTTCATGAGCTTCATCCAATATGACTACTGAATACCGATTGAGCTCAGGGTCAGACAGACTTTCTTTGAGGAGGACTCCATCAGTAAGATATCTGAGAAGATGAGTCAATGGTTAGCCAGCCATAGAAGTGAACAAATACAAATGACAATACAATTTATTTGATGAAGCTTGTCTGAATTACTTGATATGTGTTCTTTTTGAAGTCTTATCATCAAATCGAATGGTATATCCCACTTCTTCTCCAAACTGAACTCCAAGCTCTTGTGCAACACGTCTACACACATAAGAGAAAAAGAACAGAAAAACTCAGGTAAACTGGTCCAAAAATCTGCCCAGGACCCCTTATATATACAATCCTCAACACACTCCCACAACCAATAAAATTTTGCATAAACCACAAATCTATCACACTTAGGTTAGTAGTTTGAGTAAAAAGATTAATAAGACCATCACATAAAAGTTTATGATCAAGTTTCTATTCTAATTTTCCTTTTTCTTTTCCTCCTGTGCACCTACAAGACTCAAAAACACCAATTCTAATTAATCAGGTATTTCATGTGGAATACAGTATATTGGCGAAATTGCTCTGTAACAGGTAAATTAGCAAAACATTGTACTGCAAGAAACCTATGACAAAAACAATTAGATTTAGGCACTCACCACTCAAGATCTCGGCACTCACTTTGTGTATATCCAAAATCATAGTCCTCACTTATTTAAGTGTCATTTTGTAAACCTAGCCAATCCAGAACCTTATACACATAGAATCCTAATTCTAACTAAATCAGCAATCATCATTGGCCAAAACGAAATAACATGACAGCATATTAATTAACCAAAGAGATACTAGTCAGAAAACAAAACCTGGCAACGGAGACAGCAGCAACTCGGCGAGGCTGAGTAATGCAGATCATTCCCGATTTGGCATAGCCTCTCCGGTACAACATCTGAGAGAGCTGAGTACTCTTCCCCGAACCCGTCTCTCCGATTATCACTACTACCGGATTACTCTCCACCGTTTCAATAATTTTCTCTTCAAATTGAACAATTGGAAGATTCGCCATCTGAAGCTTGAAAAACGCAAGGCTTACAAAAACAAACAAGCTTCAATCCACAGAGTCACGAACTCACAATCAGCACGCTAAACGTGACAACTTACTCCTCAACGTAATTCTAGGTTTCCGGCACACTTCCGACGTGCGGCAAGCTTTTCTACTATCCCCGCCCAATATACTGAAAGAGAAAATTTCTAATTTCTCATCTATATTTTCCCCTCAATTTATTCGCGCGGCAATAATGAAATTTTTTCGATAGAATTACAAACTGTATGATCGTATTTATAGATGTAATTAACACTAACACTAACACTAACACTAACACTAACACTAACACATAGCTTGATCGGGTTTTCGAATTGGGTTTTAATATGGGCCTCTTCTTGGGCGTATACTTGGGCCTATACCTGGGCCTATACCTGGGCCTATACTTGGGCTTGGTCTGTGCTGGGCCTGGTTGCGGAAGCCCAAGGAAACCTTTTGCCCCAAATTCTAACTATACGTGTGAGGCGTAGCGCCACAATCCTTACGGTCCGATGGGCGATACCACCAAATAGTTCCGATCGACTTCATTTGGGGGGCTATTTACTTCGCTTGCATTTGCCTTCGGATTTTTGGTTGAAATTAGATTTCGTCTGATTTGCAGATTCGTGGAAGCTCATCCTGCAAATCTGTGCTATGGTAAGCAATCTCCTTCCATCTCCTCTAGCTGTGTTTTCACGCTTTCTGTCGATGATTTAGCTTTGTTCGTATTCATCGTTCGAGTTTTAATCTCTGTCTTCTAATGAACAGATGATTTTCTGTAAGTATATGGCTGTGGAAATGTCAAATATTTAGTAGATCTGGCGTAATATTGTTCATTTATTTAGGCTGAAAGTCTATACTAAATCAATTGAAATCACTTTCTTTGATCAGCAAGAAAATGAAAAAAGTAGAATTTTTTTGTTATTAATTATGCTGTATTTTGTAACTAGACTAGCTGCTGTTTGCACAAAAAATGTTTGGAAGTGGCACAGAAAATCGGCTATCCTGTTGGTGAAGGGTGCTAATAGTTTTACATTTGCCACTGCAAATATGCATATAATGATGGAAAACCGAATCTATATTTCAATTTGGGGAAAATTCATGAATGGTGGCTATCATGATAGAAAGTAAATGGGTAGTTTATCTAACTTTGATGAGGAGGTGATTCATTATCCCTCAGTGTTGTTACTTATAGTTAGTGGCTTAAATTTTATGCCAATGACATGGCTTCATATATCGTGCTTCTAGGATAGCTTCATGTCCTTCACATTTTCACTCATATAGGTATATTACTGTGAAAAGAGTTTAATACTAATCTATTTGTTTACCTTAGACACCCTTCAAAGGCATTCTTCAACGAACAGCTTTGCTGCGGCGTCACAGTGAGAGGTGGGAGTTAGGATTGAGATCATTCAGCACCCAGAGTGCAACAACAGGTACTACTCCACAGCCTCCACCGCCACCCCCGCCTCCAGAGAAAACCCATTTTGGTGGACTTAAAGATGAAGACCGGATTTTCACCAACTTATATGGGTTGCACGACCCTTTCCTTAAAGGTGCCATGAAGAGGGGGGACTGGTACAGAACCAAGGATATAGTACTCAAAGGTGCTGATTGGATTGTTAATGAAGTAAAAAAGTCTGGACTCCGCGGCCGGGGTGGTGCAGGTTTCCCATCTGGACTCAAATGGTCTTTCATGCCAAAAGTATCTGATGGTCGTCCATCCTATCTTGTCGTCAATGCTGATGAAAGTGAACCTGGAACCTGTAAAGACAGGGAAATTATGCGTCATGATCCACACAAACTATTAGAAGGCTGCCTGATTGCCGGAGTAGCAATGAGGGCTACTGCTGCCTACATATATATCAGAGGAGAATATGTCAATGAACGTCTAAATCTTGAAAGGGCAAGAAAAGAAGCATATGAAGCTGGACTATTGGGCAAGAATGCATGTGGAACCGGATATGATTTTGATGTTCATATCCACTATGGTGCTGGTGCATATATTTGCGGTGAAGAGACTGCACTTTTGGAAAGCCTTGAAGGAAAACAAGGGAAGCCAAGATTGAAGCCTCCTTTCCCGGCCAATGCAGGGCTATATGGTTGTCCCACAACTGTCACAAATGTGGAAACAGTTGCTGTTTCTCCTACCATCTTAAGACGTGGTCCAGAGTGGTTTGCCAGTTTTGGCAGGAAGAACAATTCTGGGACGAAATTGTTTTGTGTGTCAGGTCATGTGAACAAGCCTTGCACAGTTGAAGAGGAGATGAGTATACCACTCAAAGAGTTGATAGAGAGGCATTGTGGAGGTGTTAGAGGTGGATGGGACAACTTACTTGCAGTAATACCAGGGGGTTCTTCTGTTCCCCTGCTTCCCAAGCACATATGTGATGATGTACTTATGGATTATGACGCACTCAAAGCTGTCACGTCAGGATTGGGGACTGCAGCTGTGATTGTGATGGATAAATCAACTGATGTTGTGGATGCAATTGCAAGGCTCTCTTATTTCTACAAGCATGAGAGTTGTGGGCAGTGCACCCCATGCAGGGAGGGAACAGGATGGCTATGGATGATCATGGAAAGATTGAAGGTTGGGAATGCAAAGCTCGAGGAGATCGATATGCTTCAAGAGGTGACCAAGCAGATTGAAGGGCACACAATCTGTGCATTGGGTGATGCTGCTGCTTGGCCTGTACAGGGTCTTATACGACATTTTAGGCCCGAGCTGGAGAGAAGGATTCGGGAGCGAGCAGATAGGGAGCTTCTGGAAGCTGCTGCATAAATTTCCAATCAGGTTACTTCTTGCAAACTTCCTGCATTCAGTTCGTAAAAACATTTCATAGCTATGACAATGGAATACCCAAACATTTTGGAATAATTACGAGTTTCCTTTCTGCTGTGTAGGAAAATTCATGCTGGTGGTGGATATTGTTGAATAAACTTGAAGAAAACGCCTGGAGATTGTGGGTTGATAGGTCAATTGGACATTTGTTAGTCCTGACAGTATCTTTCTTACGTTTGTTTTAATCTATCAAGGATATGACTTTATACATTGTCCAGGAGAATGTCCTGGCACAAATAATTTATGTTTTTCGATGAGATCCAGTTGTCTTGGCACTTTTGAGGTTTGTTAATAAATGTGAATGTTATGTGTTTCGACTGTGTTATTTATAGGAATGAATTTTATGCTGCAACTCGGTGGCATTTTTGTCTTACTTGGTTTTCCGGGTAATGTATGTTCTCTTCACTCGAAGATCACTAGCAAACCAACCTTTTTCATCTGTCACAGATCTTGGTGTTTTAATGTATATTTTCAGTGAGTTTAATTTAGCAAATCGAAAACATGGGCAAAGCATCAAAGGTCAATATTATGTATCGTAAAACTGTTTTAGAAATTTTCAGCCGTAACAATACTACAATCAAACCATGCTACTCGAGACGCAACATTAAGTTAGAAGTTAATAACTAAATTACAAGTGTAAAGTTTCACATACAAGGACATATATACATTCATACAGATGAGGATTCCATATATGATTAATTCTAGTTCCAGCATACCAATCTTTTTCATCTATTTTTGTTCCTGCCACATCCAAAAAAAAGTACTGTAAGACATCCAACCACTATTTTTCTAAAGGGGAATAGAATATAGCAAAACAAATTGCTCAGATTTCACCACTGAGTTTATGATCCGGGATGGTTTAAGGTCAATGATCAAATCGCAGAATGAAAATTTTTCTAATACACAAGGTCTTGCGAGTCTTGTTTGCAAACACAAGTTCTAGGGAATCGAGAGATCTTACAACTTGGATTGAATACCATCAATTGAACTTTGCAACAGATCGTAGTGCCCGTATCTATGATATAAGACTAGGATGGGGTTCTCCTTGCCATACTCTTGACCATATTCAGCTATAACTTTGAGGCAACCCGAATTCTTGTTCCACGTGTAAACAGTTATTGGCATGCTAGAGAAAATTGTAAGATAATTCAGCCAATTGATTTGCATCTAACACAATCTGAATCAACTCAATATGAAATCACAGGAATCCTCATTTAGGAACGAATAGTAAAACTCACCACATAACACTGTGAGAGAGAGAAGTAGAGGGAAAAGGCAACTTACTGTAGGACATGTGAGGACATAAGCAACTCGGGCTCTCCTCCCCAAATGTGGGGCTGCCGCATCCGTACAACATATGTATCAAAATCACCTTCCAGAATCCTGCTAACGAAAAAATAATTAACTATCAGTTGGTAAATAAGAACTTACAGTTTCAAACAATATTATTACATATAAAAAAGTCTTCCCCTCACTCCCTCTCTTTATAATCACAGTGTTATGGTTCACACCAGAACAATTGAACAGGTCAGAACTTCCAAAACTCGACCTATTTCCATCCCTAATACGTCTTACAGATCTAAAACTCTTACACAATACATTGCTAGCAACAGATTACACAACCTCAACTGTAACAACATGAAACAAATATGCAGATTTCATTCAAACTTCATTCATTAAATCTTTCCAATATATGATAGAAACTAAAGTTTGATCAACATAACAACTTACCATTCAAAGTCTACCCGCCTCTTAACAAACTCATCTGCAACCTGTCAAATATATATAAAACAGATCGATTAAAAGAAAATTTAAAATAAAAACACAAGAGACATACTAATTCAACGATCAGTAGTTAGTACAAGTCAACCTAGTTACTATATCTGATGTAACTACTTATTAATCTAGACTCCATACAACATATTCAATAGTTCAGAAACAAAATCAGAAAGTGTTTATTTTATACTTTAGTTCTAAGCTCATCTGCTAATTGTTTCTCAAGGCTCTCACTTGGAGATGGTTTCCCTGATCTCAGACAAGCACCATGAACAACAGACCGGAATAAACATCTTCCATCTCCGGGTATGCCTAAATAGAGAACAAAAAGGACAGAGATAGTCAATCCCATTTTCAAAAACAAGAAGTTCATAATCAACATTTAGCTAATCAAACCACGTGCTACGATTAAATAAATTTGGAGTTATCTACTTATCAAATTTGCAACAGAAGAATTTTACAGAAACAACTAATAAAAGCAGCATCCAAAAATGGAATCATCAAAATGAACGCCTGTTTCTATATGAACTACCATCAATTGGATTCTGCTTGCATATCGACATGCACAAAAACTTTCACCAACTTATTAGGAAGACAATTCAAAGAAATGAAAATAAAAGAAAAGAACAAGCGGAAGACAGACAAACCTAACCCATAATCCATGCCCCTCACCGGTTAGAAAAACAAAGAAGTGGCTAATTTCAGAGCAACAAGATATACATAAACTTTCACAAGCAAGTCACGCCATGTAGAGCAGCAGATGCAAGAAAAGAATCAAATCCAGCCATTATTTAAAGCAAAGTATCATTCACAAAAATTTGCAACACTCAAAGCCTTAAATGGATCAAATACCACATACAAATAGCTCCTAACTGAACTGAATCATTACCAAGCAAATTTCCAGGTTTCAACATTACTCAAACCAGGAAGAGCAGAATGCAATCAAGTAAATGACTATTTATTTTCCATTTCCTCCTTCACACGAATGTGCGTTGAAATTGAAGAATCTATTCATTGAAATGTAATCGAATTTTGATTCCTGTTAGACATAATAGTGGAATAGTGAATGATTACCAGTGAACCATACCGATTTCGAATCCAAAATTGATAAGCTAAAAAACTCATTGAGACTTTTTTTTTCAAGCTCGTGGTTCTAAAAGTGACAATAGAAGAATCTAATTCCATGCGTATTCCTTACTCCATTTCTTTTGATTTTTCACAATCAATGACGATTGATCGAATAAACGAAAGCACGGACAGTGACAAGAACAAGCAATACGTGTCGTGATCTAGTAACGCAAACGTGAGGGAGCCGAAAAGGTCGCAGCTACTGAAACAAAACCCTAACGAACCAGCATAAATCGGATCATAAACTTTCAAGATAGCAAATCCGCTCAACTATATACTACAACCGTTCATTTTTGCCGCCATTGACGCAGAATATAAGAACCACGCATTTTACCTCTCTTTACTCCATTTCTCCCCATTCCATTGCAATATATATAATCGATACTTTCTCTCTTCAACTCTTTTACGAAGGAACACAAAATTCTTTGCTTCGCAAACCATGGATTGCAGAACATGTTTCCCGTCGACGGTACGTGTTTCCGATATGAGAAATTTGTTAGCTTACTGTTTTAACGTTTGTGATTAGCGTGTGTTAATTTGAGGTCAGTTACGTGCTTGAAAACTGAATGCATGCCTGTTTCCATAGCTATTTCAATATTGCAGCATCGTTCTTGAAGAATCTCTGAGGAACAGCTCAAAAACCAACCTTCTGCTCCTTCTTCAAACCTGAATTAAAAGCCTTTGGTAAGCTCAGTCTCCGGCCAGCGGAGAGGTGCAGGGACCGTGCCTTCTTTTCCTTAATTTATTTTAAGCTAGTGACTCGCAGTACCAGCACCTGCTTAGGTGTTCAAACGATAATTAACTCTTTTTAATCCCTCTAATTACATGTCGTATTACTAGTAGTTCGACAGGTCGTTATCTAAATTTGACGTTTTCTCAGGGATCAAAGGAAAATCGACGCCGTCCATTACACACGTGTGGGCTTTCAATCCTCACAATGGCCCACATTTCCTACACAAAAGCCCAAGAGCTAAATGGGCCTATTGGCTCATTAACAAAAAAATCAGCCCAATTATTCTCATGGGCCAGCCCAATAATCTACGCTATGCAGTATCAATGGCTAGCAATTCTCTCCTTCGCAGACGATGGAATCCTAACTCTCAACCGTTTGATCGAAACCGTTTTCCCTCCATCAAGCCATCTGATCAACAAGATCGATGATCTTCTCCAAATCGCGGAAAATCTACCGAGAAAATTCGATGATGCCGTCGATAATTTTCCGGCGGTGATCCGGAAAGTTCCGGCATTCGATCGCATATGGATTTTCGTGAAAAATCTGAGTCCCTGGGATTCAGAACATACAAAGGAAAAGGAAATTTCGGTCGATGTGAACTGCAAGAGTGAATCAGCGGTGGAGAATTCTACAGATTTGCCGAAACACGAAGAGAGTGAGAAGAAGGGGATTTGTGCGGTAGGGAAATTGAACGTGAAGAGAGGATCGTATAAGGAAGCGTTGGAGAACAGGACGAAGAATCGTGTAGGAAGTGAAGAGATTCAGAAAAGCAAAATCACGAAGAGAGAAATTGGAATGAAAAATGATGAAATAATGATGAAATCGTTGAATGATGATCCGATTTTAGAATTGTTTGAAACGGCATGGCTTATGAAACCATGTAGAAGAAAGATTTGAAGCCATTTCTTGCGTTTTGATTTACTGTTGAAATTTTTTGTCAGTGTTCAGATTTTTGTTCATAAATCAGTCACATTGTGTCTTTGTTTTCTATAATAGTTGAATTTTTTATAAATTAAGAAAATAGAATGGTATCCGAAAGGCACCTAAGACTACAAAGGTACGGATAAATTTCGACCTTTTGAAGTAACAAGAGATGACTAAATTCCAAAAGCCGAGTAATCAGTTTCGTATTCCGAGACTTCAAAATCCGAAAATGCATGTCGGTTGATAGAACATGTAAGCTTGTCCCTT
>JAYMTB010000276.1:0-15937 GCA_036897585.1 Francoa sonchifolia | reverse complement strand
ATTTTAATTTCTACTATTATATTTAATTTTATTAACAATATAATTAATTAAAAGAATATTTTTACATAACCCAAATAAAATATAGACAATAATTTTAAATCAAATCCCATTAATATATCTTTTTCAATTTCCACATTCTTATAACTTTTATGGCTAAGAATGGTGTCTTAAAAGACCCTTTGTTTTTCTTTATTTTGTAAAAACAGAAAAGCAAATTTATTAAATGCCTTTAATTTTTCAACTTTTATACCTTTTTAAAAATGAAAGTGTTACGTTAAAAAAGGTAAAATGACGAAAATGCCCTTAAAGGGGTGTAACTGACAGAAATTACTTACTAAAGGCAGAGAGAGATGACAGTGCGAAACTGAAGTTAAACCTGTGGATTCTTTACGCT
The DNA here is from genome assembly GCA_036897585.1 of Francoa sonchifolia. NCBI lineage: Eukaryota > Viridiplantae > Streptophyta > Magnoliopsida > Geraniales > Francoaceae > Francoa > Francoa sonchifolia. The sequence goes on along the minus strand of JAYMTB010000276.1, from coordinate 15,543 downwards.
TTAGGCAGCAAGAAAACCTTATAATTAAGTTAACAGAGAGAGAGGGAGAGAGAGGGAGAGAGGCAAAAGGAATGAGAAAGATTTGAAAGAAAGAAAAAGACACAATGTCTCTTCTGTTTTAATGAAGAGTCAAATATCACAACAGACTTGGCACGTGGGAGTCAGTGCCCTCTGCCATTCACCTCACACATGTCATGTACTCCTTCCTACTACGACTACTACTACTGTATCTTCCTCCCAACTCTAAGGTTGGGGTTTAGCCATTGGGACCCTTTTCTAAATGTTGGGTTAGCCGTTTTTTTTTTTTTAATATTCTGTGTAGAAATATAATTGTATGGGTTGGGTTCTGATTTTTGTCTGTATGATAATGTTTAGTGTGTTGCAGTGTTCTTGCTGGATTGATGAAAGGTCAGATCATTTGTCTCCATCATATCCCTCTTTACATGCATTTCACCTGTCTTGTCAAATCATTTCTAATCTCTTCTTCACTATTCTCTTCGTGACCACGTAATACTCATATGATATTCTTATAATTAATGCTTTTCAAATAATAATCTAGATATTCTAAAAAGTATTTAAAATAATTTAGAATGTAACATAGGGTTACAATTTCCTAGAATATTGTAGAAATATTTAGTTATAATTGTAATATGTAAAATTTTTTATAAATAAGGATTCTAGAATATTTTAGACAGTTTTAGTAGACAAGAGAGTTATCTATATAAAGTTTTCGTGACTTAGTTTGTATTCACTAAAAAAACTTATAATAAATCTCTCAAGAAACTCTCAACAAATAAAGTCTTATAATCCTCCAACAATTTCTAATAAGATAACTATTTTTCTAAACTTTACTAACAGTGGTATCTAGAGCCTGTAAAAGCGGTGTGTTCAAAATGAATACCTTTGGTTATACCCGTGTTCCTATTTCAATTCCAATCTTTGATGGAGAAAACTATGACTTTTGGAGCATCAAAATGCAAACATTTCATTTCGCAAGATTTGTGGGATTTTGTCAACAATTGATTTACTTAATGTTGTTACTCTATCAGTGGAGTAACAAGAGAAAGTGAAAGAAGACATAAAAAAGGATGCTAGTGCATTGACATTGATTCAACAAGCACTACTAACAGATTCTATATTTCCAAGAATACTTGGAGGACGTTGGGAAAACTCTTAAGGAGGAGTTCCAAGGAACTGCCAAAGTACGATACGTCAAACTACAAACTCTATGAAGAGATTTAGAAAATATAAAAATAAATGATTCAGAGGCCATTAAGAATTATTATTTTAGAATTAAAGAGATAATAAATCAAATAAGAGTTTATGGGGATGACATAAGTGATAAAAGGGTTGTTGAGAAAATTCTTATACGTTTAACTAAAAAATACGGTTGTATAGTTACTGCTATTGAATAGTCAAAATATATTAAGACTCTTTCGGTGACAGTACTAATCGGCTCTCTTGAAGTATATGAAAATAGACTTACAAGGCGTCATGAAAGCTCCCAAGAGAGTGCATTTCAGTCTAAACTTAATATACGATCTAAAAAATCTAAAGTGGAGGATGATAGAAAATCAAAACAAAATTGTATTGGAGGAAAGAAACCCAAAAATTGGATAGAAAAAAAGGAGGAAATTTTTTCCACCATGTGACATTTGCAAAAAGACAAATCACTTGGAAAAAAGATTGTTGGCATCGTCAGAAGCCTACTTGTTTACACTGCAAAAAGGTTGGACACGCAAAAAAAATATTGTTCTAAGATCTGATAGGGGCAAATAATAAATTTCCAAACAATTCAACAAATTCTGCGAAGATGAAGGAGTTGAGCATCAGCTGACAGTGGGATATGATCCTGAACAAAATGGTGTCTCAGAAAGAAAAAAATAGAACAATAATGAAAATGAAAAGATTAATGCTATATAAAAAAGTTCAGCCGAAGACTTTCTGGGCTGAAGTAGTATACACAGTTGTATATCTGCTAAGCAGTTGTCCAATAAGAGTTGTCGAAACAAGACTCCCATTGAAGCATAGAGCAGACAAAAACTGTTAGCAAAACATCTCAAAGTTTTTGGGTTCATCTGTTATGTTCATATTCCTACGGAGAAAAGGCATAAGATTGAAGAGAAGACCGAGAAAGGTATATTTTTGGGCTATAGAACTCAATCCAAAGACTATCGAGTATACAAATTGAAGACAAAAAAGCTAGTAATCAGTCGAGATATGGAGTTTGATGAAAATGCTTCATGGAACTGGGACGAAGAAAAGATAGAAAAAAGTTATGTTTTTTTATCTGATATATCAAAAAATAATCCAGCAACTCAACAACAAATAATAGACGTGGAAGAAGAGACAACTCCAACTACACCACAATCGTTACCAAATCGAGCATTGCTATCAAATCAAGACTCATCTCCCGAATCACCACCAAGGAGAATGAGATCACTAAGATATATATATATATATATATCTTAGTGTATATATATATCTTAGTGATCTCACGGTCATTGAACTAGAAAATTTTGAAAGTCGCAACAAAACAAGAAGTATGGGTGAAGGCAATGGAGGAAGAAATCAAGATGATCGAAAAGAACGATACGTGGGAGTTGGTGGAACGTTCTCAAAATAAAGAAATCATTGGAGTTAAGTGGGTCTACAAAATTAAGCTTAATCCTGATGGTTCAATTAAAAAATACAAAGCAAGACTAGATGTAAAAGGCTATTCACAACAGCCAGGAGTTTACTATAACGAAACATTCGCGCCAGTAGCTCGCCTCAGCACTACAAGAGCCCTTTTGGCCTTAACAGTTCAAAAGAAGTGGAAAATTTATCAACTCGATGTGAAGTCAGCATTCCTAAATGGCTTCCTCGAAGAAGAAATATATGTAGAGTAGCTATAAGGATTCACTCAAAAAGAAGATGAAGATAAGGTTCTAAAATTTAAAAAAGACCTTATACGAGTTAAAGCAAGCGCCACAAGCATGATATAGTCGCATTAATAGCTACTTCATCAATTTTGAATTGAAGAGGAGCCAAAGTGAGCCTAGACTATATCAAAACCCAAGGTACCTCTGATACTCTTATTATTTCCCTATATGTGGACGATCTTATCTACACAGGAAATAATGAGAATATGATTTAAGATTTCAAAGAAAACATGATGAAGACATTCGAAATGAGCGACCTTGGGTTGATGCACTATTTTTTTGGCATAGAGATTAGTCAAGAAAATGAAGGTATATTCCTATGTCAAAAGAAGTACACCGAGAACCTCCTGAAAAAATTCAAGATGTTTGGATGCAAAACTGTAGCTACACCATTGGTCGCCAATGAGAAATTCATAATAGAAGATGGAGCAGAAAAGGCTGATTCTTCGCGATATAGAAGTCTCATTGGAAGTCCATTGACTTCAAAGTTGAATATCTACGAAGCATGTTCGGGATATCAGAAAAGTGTATTAAGGATGAGTGTTAAAATTAATCCACTTTCAAAGAACAATCTAAAATATTCTAGAATGTCTACATTCTAACTTTTTAGAATATAATAGAGGACTACAACTTTCTAGAATATTGTAAAAATATTTAGTTATAATTGTAATATAACTAAACAATCAAGGACATTCTAACTTCCAAATTAATGCGCTTTCAAAGAACAATCTTGAATATTCTAGAAGGTCTACATTCTAACTTTCTAGAATACAATAGAGGACTACAACATTTTACAACTTTCTAGAATGTTGTAAAAATGTTTAGTTATAATTGTAATATAAGTAAACAATCAAAGACATTCTAACATTCAAATTAATGCACTTTCAAAGAACAATCTAGAATATTCTAGAATGTCTACATTCTAACTTTTTAGAATACAATAGAAGACTACAACTTTCTAGAATGTTGTAAAAACGTTTAGTTATAATTGTAATATGTAAGAAACTTTTTAGAAATTTTTAGGAAGTAAGGATTCAAGAATATTTTAGAAAGTTTAGGAGGTAAGAGAGTTGCCTATATAAAGCCTTCATGGCTTAGTTTGTATTCACTAAGAAACCTATATCAAATCTCTCAAGAAACTCTCAACAAATAAAACCTTGTAATCCTCCATCAATTTATAATAAAATAACTATTTTTTAAAACTTTATATTCAGTCGTACTAATATATTTTTAATCTGAAACATCAAATTTTAAAAATCGAGAATATTATAGAAATTACCTTTTTAATATGGGCACTTTTAAGATATTAGAAAAGTAAACCATTTTCAATAAGTGTGAATATGAGTGTAATTATGCAAAGTTCCAATGGTGGAAAGCATTATGGTATTGAAAAGAATGCTTTTATATACAAAAGTATAATAGTTATTGGCTCATCCAATGTTAAAGGCTTTTTGCTTGCTTTGCATGAATAGGAAATAACCAATTCAATGTTAGGTTTTTCAGCCAAGATTTTGTGACAAATAAGGGGACTATATCAATATGAGCAAAAACCCTAGAAATTTTGAGAGGGAAAAAAAAAATGGTCCCAAAATAAAACAAGTATGAACCACTAAAGTAAGTGTTGTGTCCATCTCATAATGGTATGGTTGCCTTAATTGGTGGTTGTCAAAGGGTTTTAACAAAGTTGTTTTGTTATATATGCTTTTATTCATTTTGGGGTTTAGTGGTGTCCTAAAGGCACTCACTTATTAGTTTCCTAAAGGCATTACTATTTTGCTAAATTGTCTATAATTAACTACAACCATAATGTATTCAAATAGAACCCTTGTATATTGCGTGTATATGGGTGCGGCTGCATCTAGAGTTAGTAATTACACGAGACTTAATTATAGATCATAAATAGAGCAATGGGGTTTTCGGAAAATATTAAAAGGGACGCATAAAGTAGTGCTATTAAATTCGAAAGATTAGTGCATACTAGTATTTAATCTTAAGTAGATTTCTTTCCCCTTTAAGTTAATAATATGTTAGGGAACATGATTATGAAGAGACTATTAATGCTATAGGCAAATGATCTTTCCTTATCTAGAATTATTCGAAATGTCACAATCCATGGCCTATTGATCTCACTTTTAAAAGTGATTAATTATCTAATTATCCTAATTCATTTTTTTAAAGTAATTGAAAATCAGAATTGGGGCCAACCAAATTTTCTTTAAATCTCATATCTAAAGCATATCCAACATATAATTAAGGGGGAAAATCGAAAGAGATTAGTTTCGGACCAATCCCTAGCTTCCTAGCCTCCCTAATCCATATTTGCGATATTCTATAGGCCAAGAACACCCTCACGAGAAAATTCGAGCAAGGTTAACAAAAAAACAGTTTAACTAGTACAAAACATAAATTTGGGGTTAATTTTTTATGTCCCTACGTATGGACCATGCTAGGAATCTATAACATTACAAATGTACAATTCATTAGGACATGAAAAATACTAAAGTAAATGTTATAAGTAGTATATACCAAGGTGACAGATCTTCCACATACTTTTTCTGCTCACAAACTATTTAGTTATCATATTTTATGTTATCAATTGAAATCTTTATTTTGTCTTCTTTTTCCAAATTGTCACATTGCATTTATACTTCATATAACTTACATTAATATTAACAAATTAGATCTCTAATGGACATGTGGAGGAGTCAAGGGCTAATGATTGAAACAAAGACCAATTTGAGGCATATAGAAGATATGGCAAGCATACTTTGTGAAATTCTTGCTAGGGTTTTAACTTTAATTAGGTCTATATCAAGTCATAGAAAGTCAAAACTAGTAGACCTTGTATATGAAATTTGGAAAGGAAACATGTCTTATCATCCAAAACCCTAAAAGAAATGAGTGTTTTTTTTTGTTGTAAGGAAATGAGAACCTTAATTGGTGGAATGGGCATTTATGTTTGGAATTTCATATCACCACTACGTGTGTGAAACTATAATTGTGGTAATTTGACCCTACTTCCTCCACAAAAACCTAATGGTATTTATCATACCCACTTCCCTTTTATGGAATTGTCATCCTTCCCCAATAACATAATATCTAATCTAATCAACATAATTCAACTAACAATTCATCAAGCTTTAGAGGACCTACCTTTCAATTGGGTTCCTCCAAGTGCCCTAGTAAGTCAAAAGTCAACCTCATCCTATCATTTTAACCATTCAATCCACATTATTAAATCTACAACTTATCATTACCCCCTTTTCTTCTTCTTTTCTATGTGGGTTTTCAGAATTTTTGGTTGATTCTTAACCTTGAAGTTCAACTCAAAGTGAAGTTTGAGTTGTAGGCCTCTAACTGTATCATGTTTCAAACTTTCAAGAACTAGCTTGATTAACCTATAGAGTCCTAGTTCTTCAATTGTACTCGCAATCATAAATTAGGGGAATTAACCTCAAAACATGATCACATCCATTTTCTTATTAGTTAGTAGTTACTAGGTAATTAGATAATAATTAGGGAGTTAGGGTTTGAATAATAATTACCTTAAGCTAGGAATAAATTAAAGTGGCAAAAAAGGTAATAAAGTGAAAAAGAAGAGAGAGATGAAGCAAATGGTTTGAGATGACATATCAAGAGACAAAAAGGACCAAGTGATATCTCTTTTTGTGATGCCTATGGATCCATCTTTTAAACACTCAATCTTACAGCTGCATCAACATATATACCCTATCAAGAATATATCTAATTTTATTAACTCTTTTTCGGTAAATAAGTGACACCTAATTACATACCCCAATTTTTCCATGAAAGAAAATTTTCTTTTTTAACTTGTATTTATTCTGAAATTTTCATCCATTATGTACATATTAGTTTGATTATCTAATTTTAGATCAACGGTAATTCAACACCACTCTAACTAACTATCATAAACAATTGAGTTAAATGAACTTTAATTAATAGATATAAATATTATATAAGTACATGCATGTAACATATCAAGAAAGGAAAGAGTGGGACTGGAAAACCCTAACCCTAACCCTAACCCTAACCCTAAAAGAGTGAAGGAAGGGTAATTATAGTACAAAACAAAGGAGTACTATAATTGTAAACAAAGGTAATGTATGTATATATGAACAGAGAATTAAAGAGAGAGAATTTGGAGAGAGAGAGAGAGAGAGAGAATCAAAGTGGTGGGAGTGAAAAGACAAGTCAAATGTCAAATCTAGGGTTTTGAAATCATAAGACAGTCAGTGATGTGTTGTCAATCTATGGGATTTTCTTTGTTTCCCAATTTCTTCAATTTCCTCATTTTAATACCTGCTTTTTTCATTTCTTCCTATTTTACCACCAAACTATCTGTTCCTTTTGCACGTGCCTTACTCTTTCCCCTCACGTGCACCACCCTTTTACCATCAATTGTTTTAGCCGACACATCCCTAGGGTTTTCTATTAAACTCATCTCTGAATTTTTTGAATTATAATCAAAATATTTCATAATTAAATTTTAGATAATATTTCATTGAAAATTAGGTAGCACATCAATTTCCAATAATTTATTAATAAAAAATATTTTAACATTATATAGTGAAAAATTCCATAAAATTGACAATTAATTAATTAAACCTATATAGTCTTGTGGTTAGTAATTAAGTCATACAAAATTTCAATTTTTCATTAATTATTTTTATGCATATTAAATTCTTACAAAATTATTATAAATGCAATAATAAGTCCAAAAGGACTAATCATGAATAATATATATATATTTTTATTTTTTTGCAAAAATTCATTAATTCTTCCAAATGTCATTAAATTAAACTTATTTAATTACATCCCTTTTTAAATACCTCAGCCGCCCAGAACAGCCACCCATCTTATCTTCCAATCTCTCTCTCCCTCTCTCTCTGAAAAATATCTCACAAACCATTAACAGTTCATCATCAAGATGAACTCTTGATAACCCTTTTTTTCATCATCATCACAAACCCTAATTTCATTCACTATGGCTCCTGAAGATTCCTTGAGATCTCTTTCTTTAGACTATCTAAATCTCCTAATTAATGGTCAAGCTTTTAGTGATGTTACTTTCAATGTAGAAGGCAGGTTAGTTCATGCTCATAGATGTATTTTAGCTGCTAGAAGTCTTTTTTTCAGGAAATTCTTTTGTGGTCCTGACCCACCTGCTGGATTAGACCTTGCTGGATCAAGGATGAACACCGCTTCATCGACATCTAGACCGGGTGTTATTCCGGTTAATTCGGTTGGATACGAGGTTTTTTTGTTGATGTTACAATTTTTGTATTGTGGGGAAGTTTCAATTGTTCCTCAAAAACACGAACCTAGGCCTAATTGTGGTGAAAGAGGATGTTGGCATACACATTGCACCTCAGCCGTTGATCTTGCTCTTGATACTCTTGCTGCCGCTAGATCTTTTGGGGTTGAACAGCTTGCATTGCTTACTCAGGTATTAGGGTTTTGATTGATCAATTGAAATTTTATGTGGATTTGATTTAAGTTACTCAAATTTTGATTTTTTGAACCTTTTAAAGGGTTTCTTGAAATGGGTTTGATTTAATTTACTCATATTTTGATTTTTTTGGACTTTCTAAGGGTTTCTTGAAATGGGTTTTTGATGGGTGTGTTGGAAAATCACTAAAGTTTCTAAATTTAGATTTTGAGATTTTGATCAATCTAGTCTAGTCTTGTCTTTACCAAACATTCACTTTCCTAATTTGGGTTTAATTTTTGGAAAAGACTAGTAAAGCATAATTTTGCACAAACATTCTAACATTTCAATCAATTGATGAATTATTTGCTTATTTGTTTTATATAGAAGCAATTGGCAAGTATGGTAGAAAAGGCATCAATTGAAGATGTAATGAAAGTCCTAATTGCTTCAAGAAAACAAGATATGCATCAACTTTGGACTACTTGTTCACATCTTGTTGCAAAATCAGGCCTTCCGCCAGAAGTTCTAGCTAAACACATCCCAATTGATGTTGTTGCTAAAATTGAAGAACTTCGTCTCAAACAATCACTTGCTCGTCGATCCCTTTTGCCACATCACCACCACCACCATGATCTTGGCGCTGCAGCCGATCTAGAAGACCAAAAAATTCGTCGAATGAGACGAGCACTTGATTCAAGTGATGTTGAACTTGTTAAACTTATGGTCATGGGAGAAGGCCTAAATCTTGATGAAGCATTGGCATTACATTACGCGGTGGAGAATTGTAGCCGGGAAGTGTTAAAAGCCTTACTAGAACTTGGTGCAGCTGATGTTAACTATCCGGCAGGGCCAGCCGGGAAAACCCCACTTCACCTTGCATCAGAAATGGTATCACCGGATATGGTAGCGGTCCTTCTAGACCACCACGCGGACCCTAATGTGCGAACAGTTGAAGGAATAACACCTCTCGACGTGCTAAGAACCCTAACATCAGATTTTTTATTCAAAGGAGCAGTGCCAGGATTAACTCACATTGAGCCTAATAAACTTAGGCTATGTCTTGAATTAGTACAATCAGCAGCACTAGTAATATCGCGCGAAGAAGGGAATGCGAATGCAGCAGCTTCTTCAACAACAATTTACCCACCAATGAATGATGATCATAACAATAGTAGTAGTAGTAGCAACAATATGGGAAATCATAATGTTAATCTTGATTCAAGATTGGTGTATCTAAATCTTGGTGCATCAAGTTCATCTCAAATGGGTGAAGATAATAGTAGCCGGAATCCGACAATGTATCATCATTCTCATGATTATTAGATCACATATACTATGACGAAAAGACGAGAAAAAGTTTGATGATGTTATATCTAAATTTTATTTTATTTTTGTAGGATTTTGAATTGAATTGAAGAATCTAAAGTTTTGCAAAATTAGGAGATGGAGAGATGAAGGTCAATTTCTATTCAAACCCTAGGCTGTCAAAATCCTTTTGTATTTATTGATAATATTTAATATTAAAGGCTTATTATCTTCATTTTATTTTTCTTGTCCCCCCACCCACTGTCCCATAACCTACAAATTAATTTTTTAATTAAATCTAAGAAAATAAAACAAAAAATTTAAAAATTAAGAAAATTTGGTTTTTATGAAAGATGGGTTTAATAATGAAGGAAAATGAGCTGTCAGTTGCTTTATTTTTCTTTAAGATGATTCATAACTTTTAATGGGGTTTCAGTGGACCAATTGGTTGGCTGTCTAGTAATTAAAAAAGGAAAATTGGTGCCTATGGACAAATGGATTGGTTGTCTTGCATGAATGCAACATTGAGTGTGACTTAACAAGACAATTTTAATTAATAGTTTTTTCATTTTGTCTAAATTAATTGGATTCCCTCCATGTAATCCTCCTCCTCCTTTTGTCTCCTTTACCTCTTTGGGTTATTATTAATTAGTTACCTCATCATAAAGCTTCAACACCCTAGGTTTTTCACTCATTTACTTTCTGTCTTGGTTAATTTTTTTTTGAGCCACTCATTGTTCCTGCATGTATGTTTTCTTACAATTATCATAGAAATTTCATATCAGAAAAATACGAAAAATTAGTGTGAACATGGATTTAAGCGTTTTAATATAGTACGAACCTTAACCATATATCAACAAGTTATGTGGAGAATAGACCGGACCGAGTCATTAAAATTCCTAGATACAACCGAAATCCCAGTTGGATATAACCTCTATTAGAATTAAATTGTATATTAAAAAGAAAACCCTAAAAATAAAAAGTTTTTGGATAGTCATTGTAAATTTATCCATATTCTTGATGTGCTAACTAAAAACTTCTTGTCTGATAAAGCTGAAGATTCGAAAAGGGAATGATCAAAGAGTTTTAATTAATTAATCTTTGTGGAGGAATCATAAACCCTTCTTCTGTTATAAAAGTGGAAAAAAGCTGATAATCCTTGGCATTGAAAATGAGGAATTTTCATAGAAACCCTAGAATTGAAATAACCCTCATAGATTTATAAAAGATTCCTTTGCAGCCTTGTGGTAGGTGAAATAGCTCACTTTAATTTCACTTATATTTATTTAACAATTAATTAATAATAATACCAAGTCTAGGGTTCATCAACATGCATCTTTTCACTATACTCATTGTCGAGTCCGTGACAATACGAATATATCCAAGATTTTTTAAATAATTTTTATTTAATTTCGCAGTCTCATATATGACAAATATATATATACAAGTACAAAAAAATCGTACAATATTTGGCATAACTCCAAATTCTGTTTACCAATATCAAATATCAAATATCAAATAGGAAATTTTTATTTTTTGGGTGATTTAATGATGTATGATAAAAGGTTGACTATACATATGTTTATATGTTTCGGAATTAATCTTAAATAGTGTTGTCTGAATAAAGTTGAAAGGCAAGAAAAATGTCAAAAATGATGGGAAGTTTCATGTTAAATAGTGTAAAGGAAGCTTAAAAGGTAAGTATGGAGATCATAAAGTAAATAGTGTGGAATAAATTGTACATATGATTTGCATTTGATTCAATGATAATAGACTGACTAGGTTATATAGAGCAGCCCAATGGCCCAACAAAGTAACCCAGTGGGCTTATATAGCCCAATAGTATGTAGTTTTGGATTGGGCCAAAATGGCCCAAATTCAAGATTTGGGGTAATTTCTCTTGTAAATTATATAATTAAGAACACCGATAATGAAAATATTTTATGAAATTTTTAAAAATTTGATGATCTGAACACACAGACGTAAATGTGTAAACTTAGTTTTTGTCAAAAGAAGCTTTTAAAAGGAGAAAAAGCTACCAATAATATTCAAGAAACACGAAAAAAAAAAAAAGAATATATTCTTCCTAAATAGTTATATATTTCATCAAGTTATGGAATCAAATTCATAATCTACGCAGTCTTTTTGAGTAGTGGGTATCATTCGCAGAATAATGTTATGAGCTGGAAAATCTTGTCCATATGCAAATATATATACCAAATGATGACAGGGGTATCGGTATTAAGATAACATTAACTCGATAACTTCACGACTTCAGTAGTTTCTGGTTCAAAATGTCTCAGATTAATACTAAACTGACCCGAATTCCACCAGGTTTCGCTAACTCTTTTCATGTCTAAGATACTTTTGTATCAGAGTTGATGAAAGTTGACAAGTTAATGTTACCTTGTTTCTGTGTTTGAAGGAAACCCGGATGACAAAAAGCCGAATACTGAGAAGATGTGTTGCCCTGTTACAAAGAAGAAAGGAGATAGAGGGTTCATTGAAGGATGGTAAGTGAATCAATGCATGTAAGGAAACAGAATGGTTAGAAGAATTCAATGCTAAAACACTGTTTGTTACCTTGTTATTTCAGCCTCTTTGCTCTGTGTTGCTGTTGGCTTTGTGAGGTTTGCCATTGAATCGCATGATCTATCCAGTCCCAGCACTTTCTGTATCCACTGATATTCTCCGTGTATGTACATCTTATATTTCACTAATAATAAGTGACTCTTATCAAGGCCTTGTCGGAATTTGCCTTTATCTACTTCTGGAAATATGAGTTCAACATCCGAATCAGCTATCAGAACGTGAGATAACTAACCATGTCTGGCAGCCTAATATTTGCCATGCATGTTCAGAACATAAACCCAGTCCGTTGGTGAAAACATGCAAATTCATACTAACACTAAACATTTTGACAGATAATTCCTAGGATTGTAAGTAATCTCAGATTCTAAATCTTGGCTAGTTGTTTTCTAGACTCATGGCACAAAAGAGTTCTACGAGAGAAATACAATTACAAGTCTAAACTTGTTAGATATCATAGGAAGTAGAGGTTAAGATCAAATCAGTCAAGTAGTATCAGCTGGACATGAACACCACCTTATATATAATGAATTAACCATGTTCAGTGCTATAAACTTCCATACTAAAACCCAGATGTTTTCATCGATAATCAACTGACATGTAACTGTGATGTCGACCAAGAAGAAATTTAACAAGGAACATCTTTGTGTTTCTTTTGAATAACGAAATGAAAGGCCGATCATATTATAACTCAAAAGTTCCACAACTACTTATGCAACATAATGAGTTCTAATTCATTCAATAAGGGGGATAAAATACCTCAAGCACAAACCATTCAAAACAGCAATGCAACAAACCGGAAAGTGCCACCAAACTGATAAATGAGAATAGATAAACAATATTACAAAGCACTGAAATGAAACAGAGCACTAATAGACAAATGAAACTCCGATCTTCACGGCTGTCTTTTACTTTTTGTTTAATGTTTTGGCAAGGTGACTGCAAACTTTGTCGCAAGGGCTGGGAGAAAAGACAGCGAACCATGTCTCTACTCCAGTTAGAAAAATTGCTACAATGGCAGCACCACAAGCAAGAATTGTCCATGGATTGCTGAAATGTTGGTGATACACTTGAGCCATCCAGATCATGTAAATACTGTTGTAGTGCTTTTCAATCTCTGCTTTAACATCACTGTATGCATCCGGATTTGGTACCAAATCAGTGCTTATTTCATTGAACAGATTAGCCACTTCTTCGTCGCTGCCAAGGAAGTTATGAAGTATGTGTGCAGAACGCAGTGACTTAACATCATTAGGTTCGTCAATAAGTGAATCTAAAAAGCATACGTATGAACTTACTTCAAAATCATTAGCAAAATCTGGACACATTTCGTATGCTACCAAGTTTAAAAGTTTGGGAGCAGTTGAATCGTCCACTGTTATTGGAGGAAGATGCAGGTATCCAGCGAAGCACATGGAACTGAAAGAAATGTCTGTCAAGTAACTCTTTTTACTGCGTTTCAATTGAATCCCAGCTGATTTAAGTTCTTCAACATTACGAAACGATTGCCAATTATTTTCCTTCGCTTTCTTGGAAGTATTTCCTTTCAAACGGCTGGATCCCAGGAGTTTTATTCGAAGAAGCTCGAGAAGATGTGCTGGATTTCCGCTAATGGCATTCGCTTGTTGGTGTTCCGGCGTATTCTGTTGTACTTCCTCCTGCGGTGCTATTGTATTCATAGCAATGAATTTGCCAATCGATTCCCTCAAAGAATTTCCATTAGCGCTCAACTTCATCAATGACTCCAAGAGTTCAAAAGGGAGTTGATTTTCCAGCAAGAACAAATCCTGTTGGGCAATGGCAGCCTGGTCATTTTTAATCTTCATTTTCTTCAATTCACCCTTTACAGCACAATGTATATATTCAAGTGTTGAACAGCCATCAATGAACAACATCCATGAAAGATCTTCATCATTGTATTTCTTTGTAGCTTCATCTTCAAAATCAAAACATTCCTTGAATTTATCGATCTGTAGTTTGATTGTCTCGTACAAAATTTCAGCAGTCTGGCCGCTTTCTTTGATGAACAGTTTTGCAAATTTTAGCTTGTACTTTTCAGCTAGCATGAGCTCCGGTTTACCATGATGGAAAGGACCAAGAGATATGGCTCTTGGTTCATAATATTTCTTGAATTTTTTATGACCACGAAGCAGGAATGGAACTTTCTGTATCAGTGGTTTTGAATTTTGATCTTGGTTTTCTTCAACCTTCAATAATTTAAATTGCTTCTGAATATTTTCACTGTGGCTGCTCAATCCTGTCGGAATTCCTTGCTCAGTTGCATCTACAGGTTGATCATGTCCATGGCTTCCTTGACTTATATTAATCGTCTTCTCCATTTTCTGCAGAATCACATAATGGAAAGGAAAAATATTTATAAGCAGTAGACAAAAAAAATAGCTATGAAATGTCGGGGGGCCATTTTACCCTTTAACCAAATGCCAAGTTAGGTATAAAACTTTATAACTTCTTATCATTGTTTACATGGCATTCATACATAGCAGGAACCATCATCTAGCTTTTGAATTCATCACACGAATCTGTGATGTCCTGCAGATTCCAGTTAATTATACAAGAAAAAGCTGCAAATCTAGCAGAATGAAGAAGTAAAGAAAAGATAGATACCATGGCCTCTGTTACTGTGGAATTACATTCTCTCTTTAAGAACAATCAAGAAGCTTCTGCATGAAAAAGATGAAACCCAAATCAAGGTCAAGTTATTTGCTATATAAGCTTCTTGGATCTCATTCTTTCCCCATTTAATACACATTTTCGAGTCCAAGACCCAATAAAGTTCAATTAGATTAGTAAATATATGCTTTTGATGTAAAATCAAATGAGTAACTTTAACTCATGAAACTAATCAAGAATTAGTAGCTTTTTTGTAGCCCCAATTCTTTACCATGGGTAGGTAGATGACTAGATAACACTTCAGTGATTATTACTTATGATTAAGAAATTTAAAGTAACAGGTAGTATGATCAAATAAGCATATAAAGTAAATTCATACACAGCACTCAATTTCCATAAAACAAACAAACAAACAAGTATCCTCCCTGGCCCGACTTATCTTAATCAGAATGCACACAACATTCTCTCATAAGAAGAAAAGAATGAAATTAAACCAACCAAGTAAAAAAATTGTGGAATTTTAAAGACGCATACAGAAATCATCACAGGGACCAGGAGGAGAGTTGATAGTGTATTTAGTTTGAATCCCACTTAAGACAAGTGCTACAACTGCTCCAGAAAATGCAAGGAAAGTCCATGGAC
>JAYMTB010000275.1:0-15952 GCA_036897585.1 Francoa sonchifolia | reverse complement strand
ATGGGGAATTGGAAATGAAAAGATCGGTGAGACGCCATTTTCAAGTTTTCTCTTATGGTGAGACTCGCCGTTTTGTTTCTCACTCTGCCGTTTGGAAGAGTTTTATATGAATAAATATTAACAACAAAAATACAAAATACAAAATTTAAATTTAATTAATTAATTAATTTTTACTAGAAAGTGTTAGAAAAAATTGATATTTTTTAATGTGGAAAGAAATTAATAATATTTCTAATTTTTGAAACTTTCAGAGATATTTTATAATTTGAGGACAATTTGGAAAAATACAAATTCAAGTTTTAATTAATTATTTCAGAGGTAAAATGATTTTATATTTAAATTTTATTATTTGTGGATAAATAATATTTTTGAGGCAAATTTTAATTAGAGTTTTGATTATTAACGTATGCAAATAAAATAACTTTTGTATGTGTTGTTATACAGAATAATGAATGATATAATATAGTAATATGACTTTCATTATTATTAAAATAATAATAATTGATGAATTTAAGTAAAAAAATTAATATTAGAAAGGATCCACTTAAATAATAAAAGAAGATTAAAAATGATCGAATGAAGACATGAAAAGAAATTTAAAATAGATGTATATATGAATATGAATATAAAATAAAATAAATTTAATCAAATCAACCCATACCCATATAACTAGGCCCAATTAAATGCGGGTTGTTTTAAAAACCGAACCCGAGTAACCCGTGGGCCGTACATGATTTGTGCCTCTTCCCCATTAGCGAAGCAACATAGCTCTGTTTATAGAGTAGCTGCTTCCTTTTATCATGCGCAATTTTCCCTCGCACTAAAATCACTATTTTTCCAAATTTTCAAATTTTTTTTTTCAATCTTTTGATACTTTAGTAGGTCTAGTTTGTTTGGAACTGAGTGTTAAAATCGGAAAAAAAAAATTAAAAAATTTGAGTGGAACTTTCCAAAAATCTTCTCGAAAATGCCCACCCGAAATCATTTTCAAACATGATCTAAAAGGCATACCACAAATTGTTTGCTATTTGGAATCTTGTGGGGTTGTTAAGGGTAAGAATGATCATATCTGTAAATGTCTATTCAGTAACGTGTTAGAATACAATGTTCTGAAATACTAAGTGTTGAAACAGAATTTTTTGGCACCCTTAATTTTCACTCGAATGCAAGTAGGAATGCAATACTGAAAATAACATACGCAACGATATGTTCACGCAGTTCGGTACTCACACCTATGTCTGCGGAGTCTCGCCCAGTTTCGACATAATTTCACTATAATGAAATGTTTACAAACACCAATCGGGTTTACACAAGTCAGGACACACCTAATTGTTGCTACCGAAATAATAGTAAACTTATAGTGAAATCTAATAAACAAGTCTCTTCTTGTTCCCTCTACCTCCCTATAGAAAGTAGGAAGCTTGTTACTTAAATAAGCAAGCAATACGCATAAGTCTTTGATTGAACTAACGTCATTCCTCAAAGATTGTTCTTGAAAAGTCTTCTTTGAATGAGCGTCTCCTTGAACCGAAAATCCCTTAAACAAAACAGCTTCTTGATGAGTAGATTTTCGTTAATGGTGAATGAAGCAATACTCCCTTTAAATACCTTAGGGAATTATTCCAATAATATCTTGGTTCAAATTCCAAATCTTTCCTAAATATATGAGAAATATTATTTTAATACATTTGATTTTCAAATAAGATATCTTTTATAAAATCTTTCTTTTAAAGATATTTTTAATCAAATCTTTCCTTTAAACTTACTTTCCATACTTCAAATATCTCATGATAATATACTCCATATATTATCTCCAAAATCTTCAAATCCGAATTAGAAGCGGAAGCACTTTACGTCAAAAATTCAGCCAACCTGTGTTGCTTAAAAACCTGTTTTAACAGTGTAAAATAATGGTATGCTTCCTTGTAAAACTAATCAGAGAGTCCCCTGTCAATAATCATCTGTATCCTTCTTTTGTTTTCAAAATGATAGTATTTATAGTCTTGAGTGCTTGTGATTCCTCATGCTGCCATGTGTCTTTCTTAGTCGGATACTTAGTGGGTTCATATGAGGGTGACATGTGGTAGGTAGTGGATTTGTATTCATGTGAGGATGACATATGGCTAACATGTGGCTAGTGGGTTGTTTTTGGGTGTGTTACGGGGTGTCTCAAGAATCTGAATATTTAAGCTTGCATACACTTGGAGGTCCTTCGAGAATATATCGGGTCTTAGGGTAGTAGGGCGTTCCTCCTTCCATTGGAGCGTCGCTTTGTTACCCAGACGTGCTTCTTTTCTCAAGCCGCCATGCCAAATACCCCTTTATGTTTCCTCTCTGAACAAGGCGTTTCTGTTGCAACGCCATATCCAATTCTCACGAGCTGTATGCGGGTCGGTTATATTTGTGACCGCTTAAAAACCCTTTACCAACATTAGCCCCTTGTGCGGAGTATAGCTTGTTGTGCTCCACACACACCATTGGTAAACAACGTTGTTGCTGAAACTAGTTGAGTGCTTTGTTTGTTGTATTCGTCTTTTAAGTTGTGTTCTTTACCTTGTTTCCATTTTTTCAATATAGTTGGGTCGCCTTAAGCAACCATGTCAGAACATAAGGAAATAAAAATAATTTAAGTAAAGAGTAATCAGGGAGAGAAATTGCACGACATTAACTGTGGCTAACTAGCGAGGTATTCCTCGTGATGATTGCACGAAGTGAATCACGCGTCTGTGGCTTGACTTGCGCGGAGCGAATCAAGCGACTTTAGATTGCGCGAAACGAATCACGTGACTTTAGATTGCGCGGAGCGAATCACTCGGCTTTAGATTGCGCAGAGCGAATCGCAAGACTTTAGATTGACTTGCGCGGAGCAAATCACGCGACTTTAGATTGCGCGGAGTGAATCACGCGACTTAGTCCGGCGCCTTGACTAATGTTCTCTTTTCATTAATGTTGTTGTCAATATGTTCTGCGTATCTTTGTGTCTTTATCCCATTGTGATGATTGCGGAAACAGACAATAATAACATACAATAAATATAAAAACATAAATAAGATGACTTATCCGTTTGTTAATACTCGCGTTTTGATTTCTTCCTATAAGCTCAATTCATTATTCCTTTGTGATTCAATCTGTATTTGTACAAGTCAGTTCCTGCGCGGATCATATTAAATCACGCGGCTTTGCAAGGCGATCCTTGTGTAGATTGCGCGGAATCAGAAGGGTTTGCAAGGCAAACCTTGTGTAAATTGCGCGGAATAAATTAAGCGGCTTTGATTGCGCGGATCACATTAAATCTTGCGGCTTTGAGTGCGTGGATTGTAGAAAATCTCACAGCTTATAATGTGCGGATCAAATTAATCTCGCGGCTTTGAGTGCGTGGATTGTAAAAAATCTCACGGCTTAGTAGTGCGCAGATTGTATTAAATTGTGCGGCTTTGATTGTGCGGAATAAATCACGCAGCTAGTCGACACAAGGCGTTCCCCACGGTGCACAGAATAAATCACGTGGCTAATCTACACAAGGCGTTCCCTTTGTGTTATTTTCAAGATAATTTTTCTGTCTTTTAATGTTGCATCACCGTGCGCTTTATGTCATTGCACGTTGTGCTCAATTTTACTGTCACATGATAAATAGTACATTAGACAAAGCAATTATAATGTACCAGTGGTAATTTTATCATCTTCTATTATCGGTATTGAAAATGTATAGCATCCTCCCAAATAATAATAGCCTTCAGTGTTCTTAAGTGAAAAGATTTCGATAGAGATCTTGTGGTATTGAAGATGTGCCAAATGCTACTGAGTTTCTTCCTGGGAGTAGCGGAAAGTTCTCGATAAATAGATCGAAGTGTAGTAATATGATGCTCGATAATTGATGTTGCCGTTTAGATTGCGAGAAGCGAATCACGCGACTTTAGATTGAAGTAGCGAAAAGCCCTCGATAAATTGATAGATCGAAGTGTAGTAATATGATGCTCGATAATTGATTCCACACTGTCACCAATTATTTATTGTATTGATGTTGCTGTCAAGTGAATGTTTCCATCTGTTAGTTCAAAGCCCCTAAGCTCTGCCGTTTTCTTGAAGCTTAATATATTTCCCCCGGATGAACCATATAACCAAAGTTTTTAAGGGGAAAAGGGGCCGCCAAAGCCTGCCATATGGCAGCTTCTCCATTTTGCCATGTGATAATGGTGGTCATGTGGCAACATCTCATTTTTCCTCATTTTTTATTTATTTATTTATGCGGCATCACTATTCCAACGGTTTGTGTATGACGCTTTGCTTCATGGTCCTGTCACATGTTAACTTCTCTTTTTTCTCTTGTTTTTTTTTTTCACTTTGACGCCTTGGTACTCCTATTCAGCCTTTTACTTTGACGCCTTGGTACCGCTTTCCATGGTGCTATATAATTTTTCCTCCTTTTTATCAAGTGACGCCTTTTATGATGTCATGTAGCTTTTTCTATTTTTTACCAAATGACGCCTTTTATGATGTCATATAGCTTTCTCTCATTTTCTCAAGTAATGCCTTATATGATGTCATATAATTTTATTTTTTTATCAAATGATGCCTTTTATGATGTCATGTAGCTTTTTCTCATTTTCTCAAGTGATGCCTTATAGTTTTTTCTCATTTTTTCAAATGATGCCTTTTTATCAAATGACGCATTTTATGATGTCATATAGCTTTTACTTTTTTTTATCAAATGACACCTTTTATGATGTCATGTAGCTTTTTCTCCTTTTTATCAAATGACGTCTTTTATGCCATATAGCTTTCTCTCATTTTCTCAAGTGATGCCTTATGTGATGCCATATAGCTTTTTCTCATTTTTATCAAATGACGTCTTTTATGATGCCATGTAGTTTTTTCTCATTTTTATCAAATGACGTCTTATGTAGCTTTGTCTTTTTTATTTTTCTCATTTATTAAATTTTCTTCGGAAATTGAGTTTTGAATCACAATTGAATAACCTCCAAAGAAAGAATATCCTTCCCTTTTGAAAATTCATATGAGACCTCAAATCACATACAGCGAAAAGCCCCTTATCTTTTATCATAAAAAACACTATAATCCTTTATTCTGCATTCATCCAGGTTTCATTTTTATCAAGTGTTAATCGGTACCCCTATCAAACTGAATATACGAAAATACCTCTGCCTCTCGGATTCAAATTAGACTCCCTAGATCCCCAGCGGAGTAGTGTTTGTACCAGGTAGATTCTGTGGGGTGCGTGTCAAGATCCGACCAAGGGAGAACATCAATGAATCATTCGGGCTGGAAAGAGGATATCGGATCACTGGGGCGAGAGAAAGGAACCGGTTATATTGCGGAAATGACCCCGAGTAACAGCTCTCTCTCGACCCCAGAGAGACCTTGATGAATGAGGTCGTTGCTGTTTTGTTGTCTAAAGAATAGTAAAGGAAGAGTCGTTTTATCTCGTTGTGTAAAATAATGGTATGCTTCCTTGTAAAACTAATCAGAGAGTTCCTTATCAATAATTATATGTATCCTCCTTTTGTTGTCAAAATGATAGTATTTATAGCCTTGAGTGCTTGTGATTCCTCATGCTGATGCCATGTGTCTTCCTTAGTGGGTTGCTTAGTGGGTTCATATGAGGGTGACATGTGGTAGGTAGTGGATTGGTATTCATGTGAGGATGACATATGGCTAACATGTGGCTAGTGAGTTGTTTTTTGGTGTGTTACGAGGTGTCTCAAGAATCCGAATATTTACGCTTGCATACACTTGGAGGTCCTTCGAGAATATACCGGATCTTAGGGTAGTAGGGCGTTCCTCCTTCCATTGGAGCGTTGCTTTGTTACCTCGGACGTGCTTCTTTTCTCAAGCCGCCATACCAAATATTTATTTCTGTTCCCTCTCTGAACAAGGCGTTTCTGTTACAACGCCATATCCAATTCTCACTGGCTGTATGCGGGTCGGTTATATTTGTGACCGCTTAAAAACCTTTTACCAACACCTTCTAACATGAGCATCCAATCGTAGTTGTACAAATTTGACAGGTATATGTACAAAATATTGTGTGCACACAATAAATCTTATCGAAATTGGTTTTTGTATGTGTGATCTTATTTTAACATTGATTCAAATTCAATTAGAATTGATCTAATAAGAGAACTGATTTTAACTTATACAAATTTAATGGAATGAATAATATTACTCAAATGTTAAAGTAATACAAATAATACTATAGAAAAAAGAAATTGTTATAATTTTAGTGTACAATTTCTGTAAAAAGTATGAATGAATTAAATTAAAAATTTAAATGAACATTAACAATTTGTACAACTTAGTACAAATTAGATTATATACTTAATTATTTTACAAATATCACAAATTAGTAAACTTGAAATTTTGTAATTTAAATAAACTTCTAAATTGAGCTTGTACAATATGGGTGAATACAGAATACTATTTTCAAATAATATTTAGTTTTACTATAAATTAAATAAGATACAGTTAGAATTTTAATATATCGAAATCGATACAAGAGATAAAGACGGCCAAACATTCATTAAGGTCAGAGATTTCTTCCGAATATTATTAATTCCTGATATTTACTTTGCCGAAAATTTAAATGTATTATAGTTAATTAATATTTATTTTTTCTTTATTTTTACTGAAAAATATAAATTTATGAAAACAAAAACAATCTTATTAAATTTTAGTACTTTAATTTTGGAACAATAACTTAATATTTCCTAATAACTTGTTCTTTATTTATACAAACACACTTTTCTAATTAACGGTCTAAATTTTGATCACAAATTTTGTAGATTTAAGTTTTAAAATGTTCATATATCCTTAACAAACTCTACATTTTCTACTCATCTTTTTTATCATTCTACAAATATTTATAATGCACTAGTAGTATTTTATCAAGGCTTCAATATCTATCCCTTGCATACTAATGTTTACTCGAATACAAAAATATATCGCGTATTTTTAAAAGTAAGACTATGAAAGTCCCAAAAATTCTATTTTAAATTGAATGCCCAACGTCAATTATCCATTCATAAATTAAAATCGTATATCTCAGTGGCATTTGGTTTGAAGCATGGATTCCCAAAATTTAACAAAAGTGAATTACGTTTGTTTCATGGAATTGAACAGAATCATTATTTTTTTGGTAATCATGATTCCAAGTTTATGAAATCTTGATTCCCGTTTAAACTCTGAAAATCATGATTCTATAAATTTAAATGCGATAATATTTGAAGAGTACACTTTAGTAAAGTTATCAAATTAATACATTAATTTATAATTAAAAATATATATTAATAATGATCGCAGAAATTTAATTGAGTGCCCAATAATTAATAATATTAAAAAATTATTAATTTGAAAAATTTAATTGATTACAAAATTATGATTTTCCTAATCAAAGACCATCTAATATATTAGACCAATAAAGCTTAAGTCAAATATCGGATTTTAATTTACACTATTATCCCGTTTAAAATAATTTTTTTTTATAATGTTGTAATGCCAGCCCGGTCCAATAAATATGGTTT
Source organism: Francoa sonchifolia (assembly GCA_036897585.1). NCBI lineage: Eukaryota > Viridiplantae > Streptophyta > Magnoliopsida > Geraniales > Francoaceae > Francoa > Francoa sonchifolia. The sequence continues at coordinate 8,414 of JAYMTB010000275.1, read as the reverse complement.
GGGCCTATTGTTGTGAGCCCAAAGAAAATGGGCCCAATTGGCCTAGACACCTTCTACCAAGCATTATAAAATGAAACGATCTACTGCAGGTAGGGTTTACTCATTTTCTTCAGAATCAGAGTGAGCAACCATGCCGGCCGGCCATGGACTTAGGTCTCGAACGAGGGATTTGTTCGCTCGTGCCTTTAGGAAGAAAGGTTATATTCCGCTCTCGACGTATTTGAAGACATACAAGATAGGAGAATATGTCGATGTTAAGGTCAATGGTGCCGTGCATAAGGGTATGCCTCACAAGTTCTACCACGGTCGCACTGGTCGCGTCTGGAATGTAACGAAGCGAGCCATCGGTGTTGAGATCAACAAGCAGGTATCTGGATTTCGATTTGTTTAGGGTGTTTGCTGAATAACAGGAACATATTAGTATTTTCACTTGTATGATTTTGATAATGGATGTGATGAGGTTTTCAGTTTATGGTAATTTTGTGGAGAAAGGATTTCATTTTTATATATGGATTTGGATTTGGATTGTGATTGTGATTTGTCCATTTGCCTCATGTTAATACCGACAGATTGATGCTCTGTGTAACTGTTAGATGTGGATATTGATTCCAAACGTTTGCATATGTAGGATATTTAATCATATTAATGTCTATGTTATTTGATTGTTCATTGTTCATTGTTCATAGTTTGCAGTGCGATCTTGAATGTTTTGTATGTTGAAATAATATTGTATAAATCAGTTTTAGATGTTTCGCATCATTGGTGCAGAAAAAAGTTAATTCCACTTGATTACATTTATACTATGTTTATATGATTGTTTATCATTTTGTTTCATAAATTGGAATGTTTGTGTTGTATTTGTTTGTTGTCTTACGAATATGTGTAAACGAGGTTTTTAATGTGTTTCCTTTGATCTAGAGATGAATTCAGAGCCATGTTAAATTAATTTACTGTTACTACTTTCAAATTGAGCTATTTAATTTCCTACTTGTGTGAATATTTGACTGGAAGACAATACTGGTATTTTGTTTTTTTGGGGGTGAGGGGGTGGTGCGTTGATTCTGGAGGAGTGTTTCCTGGATTTTGTGATGGCAAAGCAAGACTCACAAGCTTCCTGGAAATATGGGAATCACTCCTCTCCCAAACAAGCTTCCTCAGTGAAAGTGATGTTTTTTGACCTTTACTATGGGATGTATATTTGAAAACTTAATTGAAACTGTAATACTTGGGACCAATTCAAAGAATTTCTCTTGCATACCTTATTATCAGTCTATAATGTGTTTTCAGTGTCCATTTGTTATGTAATCTGCATGATTTCATCATAATCAATTTAATTACAGCATATAATTTGAATACATGATGTCAGGTGGGAAACAGGATTATCAAGAAGAAAATTCATGTTCGCGTGGAGCATGTGCAACCATCTAGGTGCACCGAGGATTTCAAACTCAGGAAAGTAGCAAATGATAAACTGAAGGCGGAAGCCAAGGCAAAAGGTGAGAAAATTAGCACAAAGAGGCAACCTGCCGGCCCTAAACCTGGTTTCAAGGTTGAAGGCGCAACACTGGAAACAGTTACTCCCATCCCATATGATGTTGTTAACGATCTTAAAGGTGGTTACTAGGTTGATTTTCATAATTTTATTCTTTGTTTAAGTTCATGTACTGGAATTTTCAGTTACTTTTTTGACTAGGGTATTTCAATTTTCATCAAACTAGTTTAATATGTTCATTTAAACTAAGTTTTGCATTGTGACTCATTCTTTATGAATTTGAAAACATGTCTCTGGTGTCCTCTACAGAAACAATCCAATGTCGAAAAAATTGCTTTAGTAATTTTTAAGCTTTCTAATCTCTTGCATGCGAAATTGTTGGAAATCACGGCGTGAGAGATCTGTGCAAATCGAACTACGTTGAATCATTCTTTCTAACCATAAAATCAAACAATTATTAATCCAATTTTCATATTAACAAATAAATAAAAATTATTTGAAAATTCCACCACATCCCATCCCCACCCTGAATAGAGGGGAAATGCGTCGCCAACACCACCACCACCACCGCCGATCTATACATACATGCACAGCCCTCCAATATAATTTCATTTCCTCTTCAAAACCCTAACCCTCGAATTTCAATTTTTTTCAAATCCTCTTTTTGGTATTTCTTGAACCCAAATTCTTTTCCTTTATCTAGAAAAAAACCTTTCGATCATTTTTCAAACTTCGATCCACCATCAATCAATCACTCTGTAGATAGACCTCGTTCTTTTTCGCTTTTTCTTTAGAATCTGTGTTCCATTAGTGCTCTAGCAAGATCTGTTGTGGGGTTCTATTGAGATTGTGACATCTAGGGTTTGTTAATGCTGTGGCGGGAATTTGGGTCCGGTAAATGGCGGATCCGCCAGGAATCCGCTGTGAAGATATAGGAGTTGGTTCTTTTGTTGGTTATGGGTTTCGTGATTTTGGTTTGATTCAATTAGGATTTCATTGTTTTGGCGATTGAGAGGAGTTTAAGAAAGCATGCTGAGCGTGCTACGTGTGCATTTGCCGTCGGATATACCTATTGTAGGCTGTGAACTTACGCCTTACGTGCTACTTCGCCGATTTGATAAGTCTTTAGTTACAGAAGATGTGCCTGAGGCAGCCCCGCTTGATGGCCACTTCTTGAGATACAAGTGGTGAGTTACATATTCCAATCTTTACATGTGTTTTGTTCAGAATTTTTGTTGGTTGGAAACTTTTCAGCATGCTTCTGGTTTTTGTAATTCTTTTGCCATAACAGTGTTGGTGAAAAATGAATTAAACTGATAAACAGTATTGTTCTTATAGCTATGTATATGCTATGGGTTTAATGTGTTTACATCTTGTCCTGTTTCTTTTGGCTTGCCCATTTATGTCCATATGTCATATTGCAAAACTGTTCTGACTTGTATCTCAAATTCTGAATTTTGCAATATACTTTCGCTCCGGTTATATGGTATCTGTGAAATATATTGTTAGAATGACGTGATTATATGGCACTTTGTTGATAAGATGATTCCAGATTCAGTTGTCCTCTAAGAGCTTCTAGAACCCTATCTGCTTACTTGATGAGGTGGCTATAGTGCTGTGGGTGCCATAAACTTATTCTTGCATTTAAAGTTCATTTGTGAAGTGGCTGTGAGTTTTGTATGTAACTTTAATTTCAACTAATGGTTGACGAGGAGATGCCCCTATTATAGAGACCATAAGGAGTGTCATTTGGAAATGGTAAGGATTTCAGAGTTTTGTAAAATAATTTATACCATACTATTAAGGTTTACATCTCTTACTGGTGACTGAGTGTGTTGTGATGTTATTTTCCTTCCTCGTCAGATGCATTTGTTTAGCACAACTCATGGATATTACCTGGTATATTGGGTATTCAGTTGGAGATATTTTAAGACTGCAGCACAAGACTTCATCTCCTCCTTGTGATATTGTTAAACACATAAATGGAAGAGTGTTTTCCAGTTAAAGGTGGCAAATGGTAAACTGGAGATAAATAGAAACACAAATTCTTGTAGGTAATTTTGAGTCAGTTGAAAATTTGTTCTGATTGTGCATTGAAGTTTTAGGGGGCCATACATTTTATGTGGGTAATATAGTACCTGTATTGAAGTTGCTGAAATGTCAGGCTGTATTTGGTTTTGCATAGTGTACTTGGCATTCTCTTATTTACATATCTAAATGGTCAGTGTGCCTACAAGAAGGGAAATCTGAAATTGATCTTGAATGGGAATTAGAGAGAGGTAAAATAGTACTTAAGAGTTAATACCAAGTCTCACAAGAATATTGCAGTACATGTTTTGCTACATGAAAAGATTAAATAGCAGAAGATGAAATTTACTGAAAAAAACAACACTCAACCAGCCAAGTCTACGTCAAATTTCATAACCCCCTTACTAATTTAATTAGGTTACACGAGAACAAATAAAATGTGTGAAAATATTAAATTATCATTTAGTTAATTGCGTGGTGATGTTTAGATGCCTGATTGCTATATTTTTATCCTATGGAAACAGGTTTTTAAACAATTAATGGGGATCACTGTTCAGGATTTTATCTCTAACTATAAATTGCACTGTCAAGCAGAAACAGCATCTCTGCAGTGGGGTGGTAAGACTTTTACATTTGACCTTCCTACCCTGCAAGGTGGGAGCCTCGTACATGGAACTATAAGTTGCTATGTGAAATTTTAGATGAGTTTTGGAATGTTGGCCGTATGGATTGTATGTAGTTGAAATTACTTGTAAGATGTCTATTATTTTATTTATTTGGTTTGTGTTTTAAGACTCCTCAATCTGTTTCTGATTCTTTTGCATCTTTATCTTGGTTGTTGAATGTGTTGATATGTGGAATTTAGCCTGTAATCCTTGACTTGATGCATGTTGCCTAACTTTTTGGATTTTTTTTAGGTATCGCATACAAAGCGATAAAAAAGTGACCATCTGTAGTGTTCATCCATCCGAGCAAGCAACTTTGCAGTGCCTAGGTTGTGTTAAGGCCAAATTACCTGTTGCCAAGAGTTATCATTGCTCGCCTAAATGTTTTTCAGATGCATGGCAGCATCATCGTATTATACATGAACGTGCTGCAAGTGCTGTGAATGAAAATGGAAATGAGGAGGAGGAGTTATTTGGGCGTTTCAATAGTTCAGGATCTGGTGGTATTAATACAAGCATATCTGGTTCTGCATCAAGCGCTAACTTGTCGAATGGCTCAGTGCCTTTATATCCTGCAGTAATTGCGCAAAGGGTTGATGGTGAAACTTGGTTTGAAGTTGGTCGTTCCAAGACATATACACCCTCAGCTGATGATATTGGACATGTTCTGAAGTTTGAGTGCGTTGTTTTAGATGCAGAAACGAAATTGACTGTAGGTCATGTGAACACCTTATTAACTTCCCGCGTCATTCCTGCTCCCTCCCCTAGTCCACGTCGCTTGATCCCTATCTCTGGACTTGATGTGTTGGGGCATGTAGATTTAGATAGTCATGTTTCATCATCAGGGACTTTTAGCGTGCTTTCATACAACATTCTGTCTGATTTGTATTCCACAAGTGAAACATATAGTTACTGCCCTTCTTGGGCTCTTTCTTGGCCATATCGCAGGCAGAATTTGTTACGGGAAATAGTTGGTTATCATGCAGATATTGTTTGTCTTCAGGAGGTAAACAATTTATGTTCAGTTATTGCTTGTTAAATAACAATTTTGAATTTTGAGATTAAACTTTTGTGTTTGAATTTATACTTGACTGGAAGTCTGAAGAATAATTTTAGATTCCTGGGACACATATAACAGAGCAACATTTTGATCTTGTATTGGAGATTGTTTTTCCATGCCATTATCAGTTGTTGGAAAAGCTTCTCCTGCATTTGAAGTTGATTTGTGAAGTGGCTGTGAGTTTTGGATATGCCTTTCATATCAACTAATGGTTGCTATCGCTTCTTCCATTCAGGTTCAAAGTGATCACTTTGAGGAGTTTTTTGCCCCAGAGCTAGAGAAACATGATTATCAGGCTCTGTACAAGAGAAAAACGAATGAGGTTGCTAAAGAACTTCATATTGTATATGGTCATAGCCTATATAATTTTCTATAATGCATGTGTTTTTCTGCTAGCAGGTTTTGAGTGGAAATAGTAATACACTTGATGGTTGTGCAACATTTTTTCGTCGAGATAGATTTTCACAAGTCAAAAAATACGAGGTTCTAAAATTTATGCAATTTACATTTTTTCTGTTCGTTTTCAAAACTTGCCCATATTTACTAAACTTTTGCTGGTGTGCAGGTTGAATTTAATAAGGCTGCACAATCTCTAACTGATGCTGTGCTTCCAAGTGCACAGAAGAAAAATGCTTTAAGTCGTTTGGTTCAGGTGGCTTAACTGCACTTCACTTTACTTGTGCTGTGCCCATATATTTTGATGGTTTAGTGTATAAGTTTGATTGTTTTCATAGGATAATGTTGCATTAATAGTTGTTCTGGAACCCAAATTCAGTAACCACGGGATTGATAATCCTGGGAAACGACAGCTTCTTTGTGTGGTAAGATTTCCCTTTTTTTTTCTTTTTTTTTTCCTATATTTGATGTGGTATTTACGGCCTTCTAGGTATCCATGGGCCACTTAGGCACATTAGCATTTTTTTTTCCTCATCAGAAGACAGGCCATTAGCATTTCTTCCGCACTGCATATATGTTTAAGATACATGTCAACTTTTGTGACCATACTAGTGGCACTTAAACGCCATTCCAAGATAACAATGCCCTCTCAGGGTAATCAGATTCTTCCCATTCCGTCTTCCTAAATAAAGAAGTTGCTTCTATGGTTAAAACATTATGATATCTTATTTTGTTGATTGGATTGCGCTCGACTCTAACCTTTGATGTAAGAATATTAAAAAAAATATAATGTCCACTTTATTTGAAGTGCTTGTAGACTTAATATAAGTAAGTTGAAAAGATAGAAAGACATTTTTATGATGCACGGGTGGCATCCGTAATTTAATAAAGATAACTTTCTTCATATCTTGTTCTGTGCATATTATCCGTTGGTGCAACTTATAACCATATTGTGCTTTTTGATTATAGGCAAATACACAAGTAAGTATTCAACATGATCTGAAGGATGTAAAGCTTTGGCAGGTTCTTTTTGTTCTCTTTGACTATGTTTTAGGCTTGTTCATGCCTTGTTATACAAATGAATATTATGATTTATATTTTCTTGCATGCCGATCAGGTTCATACTCTCGTTAAAGGGCTCGAAAAAATTGCTGCTAGTGCAGATATTCCAATGTTAGTCTGTGGTGATTTCAACTCAGTTCCTGGAAGGTCGGTCTGCTGTTCTGACATAATCTTTGTTAATGCGGAATTGGTAATTTAAACTTTTTCAGCAGTGGCATATTTCTTATTTTCATATACAATCAACTCTGTTGCAGTGCCCCACATGCACTTCTTGCTTTGGGAAAGGTGGATCCTTTGCATCCTGAATTATTGGTAGACCCTCTTGGGATTCTGCATCCACCTGGAAAGATAACACATCAACTAACTCTGGTAATTTTTTGAAAATTAAGGGGTTCAAGAGGTTAATAAAAGTAGATTTATATTTCTTGCTGGGTTACAAACACACCGTTGTCTGGTTGTGTGTTACAGGTTAGTGCTTACTCATCTTTCGGAAGAGTGGGTGTTGGTTTTGGTTTAGAGAAGCATAGAAGGAGAATGGACCCTGCAACGAATGAACCCTTATTTACAAACTGCACTAGAGATTTTATCGGCACTGTAGATTACATATTTTATACAGGTGAGAGTTTTCTCGGTCTTCTTTTGCTTTACATGTGTTTTCACCATATGTGGTGTGCTATTGGCTGATTGATGAAAAAAAATCATCAGGCTGATCCGATCATTTTGCTAACTATGATTTTATGTGGTTTAAGCTGACTCGTTAACACTGGAATCATTATTGGAGCTTTTGGACGAAGATAGCTTGAGGAAAGACACTGCACTTCCTTCTCCAGAGTGGTCCTCTGATCATATAGCACTTTTAGCTGAATTTCGCTGTAAATCTAGACCTAGGCGTTGACAATATATGAAAGGTCAGTTTTATTTATTCATAGATTCATCGCAATTAAATTTATCGGTGCGGGGTTGACATGTCCTTCCATTTCAATTTTGTTCAGTAACCATGGATCATATTTAAGTCTGATACAAACTTGATTTTTCCCTTATGATCCATAATATTATCAGTAGTTCTTTTCTTTTGTGGGTTTATGCCAAGGTGCTCTAAAAGAATTTGAAAGTTGAAACCACGTAGCAGATACCTCAGAACTAGAGGATTTATTCCTAGTGTCGGGTTTCTTGCTTCCAGTTTGGTAGGACTGATAGTAGAACTGTTTTCAGTGATTGTTGGCTGGCTTGATAGTCTCTATGTTGGGGGCCTTGAACTTTTAGGATAGTATAAGGACATGGGTCAAGTGATATTCCTGAGTAATTTTTGTTCTTTAGCGTTATGTAGTTTTCTGTTTGCAGCTTCCTCATTCCCGAAACATTTTGGTCTGAGCTGATTTAATACTTTGACAGCTTCCCATCTGTATTCAAATAGTTAAATTTTCTTTTCAAAGTTGTGTTCTCTTTGTAAGAAAATTACTCTTTGAAATGCAATGTTGTACTTCTGTGCGATTTTGAACTTGACCCTTCAACAAGTAGTTACTGTTACATGGCAAGAGGCTGTCCATTTGCCACATCGATACATATATATATATATATATATGTTTTTACACATTTGGGGTTTCTACACTTGCTATATTCATTTGTTAAAAGACTTGTGTTTATATATGTTAAAATACTTGGTGTATTGCCTGCAGGTCCGTCTGGAAGCATCCAACAGAAAGGTTGATAA